>CAJUYH010001860.1:0-44816 GCA_910591685.1 Galerucella tenella
AACGAATGTAAATGTGATGTGAACTATTGAGATGTAAGAGAAAATTTTCTAGAATCTGTTACATCAATGAGTTATTAATTTTTTTCGAAATTTTCACATTTTTAAAATAGTCAGCATAACTCGGAACACTCTGTATTTAGGTATGGGGAACCATTGTGGAGGAGTATTATATTTTCTAGAGGCAATCAGAAAATGCAATGAAATATAGGGTGTTCCATAAGAAAAAGTTTAACTTTGTTACGTCACACTTTATTGGAACACCCTGTATATTTCAAAATATTTTCAAATAATAGTTTGAGTTGAAATAAAATTTGTGGTGTGAGAAGATTTTCCCCAAAATTTATATTTTCTTCGATTTTTGCCCGGTCCCGGACTTTTGCGGAACTCTGTATAAATATGTACTATATTTCTGATAATTTTTATTTTCCTTGCATATATTCTTTTTACATCATTACGAATACAAACTTACTCTGGCGGTCGACCTCTGAGGTTGAAACTGATGAACGTAACTTGAACCCTTTGCCCGGGTCCCGCGAGAAATGTGTAGACGCAGTTTCTCGAGTGACCACGAGGGTTCTCAAACTCTGGAGCGTGAAATGTTCCGTTCATTGGACCGCCGGGTCTACTCACAAACGTCTGATCACACTCTGAAACAAAAAAAAAACATTACTATGGTTATAGGAAGAAGCATATCGATATATTGGGATTGAGCTCCATCTTCCACAGTAACACTGAAATCAATATTCTGTTGAAGATAGAGAGAAAAAAGCCATAATTTTGTGTAGAACCACAACTGTGAATAGTAACCGCTTAAGGGCGAGTTGTATTAAGCACCCAAACTCGGTTTAATGCTCAACTAGCAAAATGGAATTCTAAGAGGACTGAATTGTTGTATAACAGTCAAAGGGCGTTGTTTTAAGGACTTTTTATTTTTATTGAGCCTTTTGTTGCGATAATTTAGTTTTTTAAAGAAAATTGTTGCATTGAATGATTCTATAGTGACTTTTACAATATATGCTATAACGCATTATACGATCATTTCCTTTAAAATGATATAATACCTTATAAGTAAGTTCATACAATATCAAAAATATAATTTTATAAGACTTTTATACCTATTGTATAGGAGTTATATAATATATCATATAACTAACAGCTAAAGCATTAAAAAATAGTTACTTAAGCTTGTCTTATTGAAGCTGTATAATGGTGTATAATGAATATTGTATAGCATTCAATTACGTTGCATTATAAAACACTTTTATATTGTGAAAGAATATCCATATGAAGTGATAAACTATCGGAATCATGGAAAAAAATTATTTTAGGATATTCTATTTTATTATTTTTTTCAAGTATCTACTTGAAACTCAACCAGAATCGAAGCGCTTCATTTTCTTGCCAAATATATACCTATAATCTATCAGTAAAATTTGCGGCGCATCAAAATTTGTGCTGTTAAACCATCCAAATGAAATTATAATTTTTACTATCGATGTCCGCCCAAGCGGCCCAATTCGTTTTGATACGTTTCCATTTCTACAAATGAAATGTATAATGCACGTTCAAGTTGGAATATAATTTGGTTCTGATATTGTTCGATAAAAAATGGAATGCTCTTATGAACTGCTAGATGAGAAAATGTTTCCATTGTGCTCGAAATAACAGCATTATAAAAAAATGTATTGCATTATACAACCATTTTGTAAGACCTTCATAGTGCCGCTTCAATCCCATTTTATAGTAGCTGAATAAATGATTATAAAACAGTCGAGAAAGAGTTGTATAAATGTGTATTAAACAGTCATATAAGAGTTGTATGAACTTTCAATAAAACTGTTATACAACCAAACAGTTGTATGAAAATGGGCCCTTTTTAGTTGTATAAGGATCATTCAATTGTTTCGTAGACTGTTACAAGAATTTCAGTATCCTATAAGACATATCTTGTAGCTGTTTATACAAACCTTATAGAATTTAAATTGCTACTTGAGTGATGACTGATATTTAGACTCTGATGTAATTGTTGCTAATAAACAAATCAATCAGCCACAGTCTAAACATCAGTTATCATCAAACCAAGTATAAGTGTTTGATACAACTCGCCCTAAGTCACACATTACCGCCAAGTTATCAAACAAATCTTATTCATAATAATGAAGCCATTTTTGGAGATAAGATTCATGTGAACTTTCTGTTATGAGAAATTACCTCCTTTATCAACACCAATTATCACAGCCAATGCATTTGTTAATCTACTCAATGAAAACAAAGCGTTAAAGCTCGAAAGTTATTTTTCATGTTTAAAACCCTACTTCTGATTGGATCGTAATCGAAATACGGATTTACAGTAGCCACCTTTGTTATAAAACCCTATCTGTGAATTATAGGAGTACAGATGGTATCAGAAGAATTAAGCCAAACTGAGGATAGATATGGTGAATAATTTGGAACCTTGCCATGCAGAAAGATCAATGACGACGCTGGCTGGACGCTATCAAAATTAATTGACTGCAAAGATACACCCCCACTGATGAGTGAATGGGAGCTGAAGCATACTTTTGGAGTTGAAGATTTATTATATGTGCTATTAAACGACCATGAGCGTAGTTTGGAGGGGCAATGGTGGCCACTAGTATATGATAAAGAAGTTATGAGCTTAGTACTTCTCTTCGTCCGTAGTTTTTGTTATGCCTTTTTTGAAGTATTGAATTGAATGAATGATAAATCACAGTGTTAGATGCTGTCCCCTGTTGTCACTGCAGATGATTTTTGGAACTTTAGTTCTTCACGTCAGGTTAGGTTTGAGCGACCGGGGGTCGCGACGCAAAAGATCTGACCGTTATGTTACGTTATGTTACGTTGCTTCGTTATGTGCCTTGCTTGCGTGCGTGTGCTCTCTCCTGAGTCTCTCTCTCGTTTACGAAGCAGCGATTCATATGCTTCGGCCGGAAATAGAATCCGGGCCGCCCGCGTAGCAGGCGAGCTATCTACCACTGAACCACCGACGCTACATTAAAATTCTATGCCAAGCTGGTATTCGCATTGCTGGTGATCTACCTAAATTTGTTCGGATAAATTTTTACTATTATTTCCATTTTTTTTTGCGCGATTGATCTTTTTTGTTTATTTACAGCATCGGTTGTCAGGACGGTAGGTAGTGTTTACTGGTTTCTAAGTTTAACACGTCGGTAAGTGATTTACTTACCGTTCAGACTTCGAAAAGTAATAAATAGCATAAAAACAATTTCACCCAAATGCAAAATAAATTTTAAACTGACCGAGAAGTATAAATGTCACTTTTGACATCTCGTTCATTCCAAAGAAATTTGAATTATTTTATTCGGAATTTATTTCAATACGATCGCGCAAAAAATGGTAGAAGCATCTCGAACGTTAAGGGTAACTACAACGTTTGCATGTAGATTCCTCTCGTGAAATTGGACAAAATGATATGAGGATTAAGGGGTCTAGCACATTAACTTTTCGAAATACAGGGTGTTGAAATTTTGAAAACTTGAATGTTTTAATTCGATAACTTCAAAATGGATGGATACATTGATTTGACATTTGGCAGGTTGTTTTTAAATGTAAAAGGGCATATTTTGATAGAAATAGTAGTTCGTGCAACTAGTGTGGATATGATGGCCATATCGCACGAGATGATGACGGATGACGGATCTGAGAAAATGCACTTTTACCTGACAAAACTAATTCTCCATACCTACTGGAAAAAGACGGCAGCTTCAAGGAAATACAATGTTCCCTTTTTTAAATTTTGAGGAAAAAATTTAATACTGTTCATTGCATAATATTTTTCTCTGCCAGCGCGCAGTACACTTTTCCGCATTTTTTTAATGTGGAAAGAGTCATTTTTCCGCTCTAGTGCGGAAAGTAAATTTGTCAGGTCTTTGGGGTGTATACTGATATTTTAATATCCAGAATATATATTTGTCTGATTGTAGTTTACCAAATGACTGAAGAAGTGAGAAATTTATTCGAAATCTGCTGTAATTTTTGATAAAAAACGTATTTTCCAATAATTTCTCAATGTCCCTGGTATAAGCCTTATCGAATGGATGTCAAATAATGATAATTAATTTGTTGATATGAATTTAATACTCAATGTTTTCTTATATTAATTCTTGAGATTTTTTCCGCATGTTAGTTGAAAAAATAGTGTACCTAACACGTGCGTGAAGTGACTTTTCGCACTAGTTAGGTGAACTACTATATTTTCCTCAACATACCTTTATCCTACCGAAAAATTGAAGGATCTTGAATTGAATTATCGAAATTGGAAACTAATGTTGGCAGATCAACTGGCTAGTTGCTTCCCACTTCTGTAAAATGCCCTAGTTACGCCAATGTGAATGATGCTCGTTAATTATCATTAACATTCAGTGGTTTGACATTGCGGAGAGCAATTCAGTTAATTAGGTCTGATTTCAATGACCGATAGCGTCCAATATGTGAAATCATTCCATAGCATAAACGTAATGAAATTCTTCTCCCAATGTTTTTTCTGATCTGACAAATGGATATTTTTTCCCGAAGATAGTGAACTGTAGCTTAATTTTTCTCAATAAAAGAATAACATTCTTAGCACGATAATGAATGTATCTTCGATGGATACTTAGTAGATTATAGGTGTGGAAGGGCCTCTGAATAGGTGGTGTTGCTGGTCACTCGGTGGGTCATCTTACAGGAATAAAACAACTACCTGTAGCACTGGGACGCGTTCTGTTCATTACTTAAATTTACTATTATACATTAAACCACTTATTACTAACACTAATATTAATAGTAATGGTAATCATAATTATAATGAGAATCGATAATTAGAATGCCCCTTAAAACACTATCGTTAGCATATTTATACGACGAGTCAAGTTCATCATAAGTAAATATAAATAATACTATTTATGTTTATTTCACGCTCTGAACTTGACTTCGTACGTGAAACCTTCCTAATTCTTATTTATATAACGATTCATGATTTATTGCAATTAGCTTCAAGGGGATTTATGTCTTTTAATTAAATATTATCAAAACTTATTGTTTTGACCGAAAGGCATCACAACTAGCATTTTTAATATAGTTTGTCAAAAGTTTCGTACAGAGCTTCCAATATAATGTAAATATAATAAGATTTCTCGGTTACCATAATCTCTTCTCAACAATTGTAATTGTGAAAAGTACAGCCCTGTGAACGGAAATTTCCACACAAATTTTCCTATTGATCCGTTCATTGTACTCCTAAGAATTCCCTTTCTCTTTTCTTTTTTTCATTAGGCGTGCTAAGCACTCTGTGGGTGGAAAAAACAAGAGTCAAGAGTGCCAAGCTGTCCTCATGGAAGTACTTCGTCGATGAAAATCTACAACGTGACCCCTGGGGAACACCGTCAAACGTGCGCCGCACAGATGGCTCTGTTACTACTCTTCTTCAAGATACGTTGGAGGAAATTCTTAACAGGCTTATGCTAGGTGATGAAGATTTTAATGAGGATGAATACCACGCCGATATCAGAGAGACCGCAATTGGAAACCCAAACGAGGTAGTCACTTTCAGCGAGGGTGATATGGACGAAGCAGTATCGAGAATAAAGCAGTATAAGGTTCCCGGTATAGACCAAATTCACGGCAAAATCATTGTTTTGTGCTATCAGCACATCAAACACCATCTTTTACGTTCATATAATGCTTGTATGGCGATAATTAAAGTAGGTAACCTTGTTACTATTCTTGAATCTCCCAATCGGGATCCTAAGGAACCCAAAGCACTGCGCCCAATCACACTGCTATTCGAACTGGCAAAAGTTCTTGAGCGTCTTATCCTTAACAAAATCTTCTCTATTCACAATGAGCGTGCTTTCTTTGACGAGGCCCAGTTTGGCTTCCGCAGGGCACGTTCCACAGTGCACACAGTTTCTGCCCTAACTTCTCATATAAGTCAGGCAAATAAGCATAGTCTAGTTCTTTTTGTTGACATAACGGGAGCCTTTGACAACCTATGGTAGCCAAGCGTTATAACTCAACTTGAATATAAAGAAGTTCGATTCTTTTCCTCATGAAAAACTACTTAAATAACTACTTGAATAACTTAAATAACCAGGAATTATACACAGAGACAGAGAAGCGGTGCACGAAGGGCTGTCCCCAGGGGTCCGTGCTGGGTCCATTCCTTTGGAACCTGGTGATGAACACCCTACTACGAGACTGGCCTGCAGGCGTTAAGTTAATTGCTTATGCTGACGACGTCGCGAATTCAATCCACACCAACAGCCGAGCCGAACTTGGGGAGGCTTACGAACTTATGCATACAGATTCTTACTGAGTGGGCGAATGAGAATAAACTCCCAATATCCCGAGAGAAGACTGAATATGTCATTCTATCAAATATATCGCAAAACAGAAATCCAGTAGTCAGGTTGGACGGTCACAAACATGAAATATCTTGGTATTATCCTCGATGAGAAATTACATTACAGAGATCATATAATATATATCAGCGAAAAAGTTCGTAACATCAAGTCCTAAGGCGATACACCTACCGAAACTGGGGAAACATCGACAGGCTGCAAAACTCAATTAAGGTTATTTACATGAGTGCGATTATCCCCATTCTCTCATATGGTATTGAGGTGTGGGGACACAGAATTGATAAAGTGGTGAACAGGAGGGTGTTCAGAAGAACCCAGGCAATCTTCTTAAGAGCTATGCTCGGCGCCTACAGTTCAACGCCAAGTGGAACGTTATGCGTGCTTGCGCAGTTACCGCCGCTCCATCTACTCCTCCAACTTGTAGAGGCATTGATTTCTCTGAAGAAGACGGGCAATGCGTATCTGCTGGGGACAATGACTATCACGGAAGATCTAAGATACTGGACGGTAGTTAAACTCGAAGCAAACAGGATCCTATTGAACAAATGGCAAGAGGAATGGGATCACTCGGACAAGGAGAGGTACGTGTACGAACTGATTCCAAACATAAGAAACTGGCTCGACAATTGTCAAGAAAGACTGAAGCGGGAAATTACGCTGCTGCTTAGCAGCCACGAGAATCTCGGTGTACACCTCCTCCGCATAGGGAAGGGGGCATCAGTATTCGCACAATGCGATTAAGGGGCATCTACCAAATTCGACCTTGCACAATTATGCTTTGTATATTTTTTTGTTTCCCTACGTCCTCACGTTCAAGTTCACATAACGAAAATTTTATTAGAAATATGAAAGCTCCGCAACATGTAGGTAGTCAAGCGGTCCAAGCGGATTTTGGTTCACGTACTACTCTATAAGCTTCGTCAGTACTGAACTGGGAGACCGCCGAGACCGGCGAGCGTTGTATCAACAATGGAACGGCACGCGACTACCGAAGCAGAGAGACAATGTCAGTCATAGAAGGATAGAAAAGCAAGAGATAGATTTTTATCCGATATTTTAGTGGTAGCAACCGAATTTCAATAAGGAATTGCTTCAAATAAGACTTTTTATCAATCAGTTTTTTCATTTAATCCATATTTAATTCTTTACAAGGGCTCAAACTTTGCTTAATATGTGTAATTACCTCATGATTCGTATTTTTTTCAACAAAATTTGGTTAGCATTTCAAAGTTTTTATTCGATGAGAACTCTAAGTTCAACATTAATCTACATGATATATTTTTTTCTTAATTTTCAATAGGTACATCCATTACCTCAAAATTCTTTGCCAAAAATACTTCGATATTTTGTCAAGTCGTTGCCGATAGATTCCCCTTGAGTAGATAGTCCAAACCATAGAATTATGGCATGTCAAAATTTTTATGAACAGCGCGTAGAGGTGGTGAGAGTGCTGGGTCACTTCCCAGAGAACGTCGCTCAGACCACTCTACTTGGCAACAATGTAAACTTATTGAGTAACTTCATTATAGAGGAAGAAAATTGATTGAGGGGGAAGCCTAGCCTAACCAAATATTGTTCATTCAAACCTCAATTTTCAATTAAAAACTCAACAGAACTGATTAATAATATTCAAGATATAAAACTAACTCACTTGTCTAAATTCATATCTTTCGATGTAACAAATCTATTCCCTAGTATACCTCCTGATGACACTATCACTCTTGTTGATAACTTGCTCACTTACAATAATACTAATCCCATAATTTAGTCTGATATTATAAATTTATTAAGAGTTTGTTTAAATCAAAATTATTTTCATTTCAACGGAAAGGTTTATAGCAGTAAAGAGGGTTTGATTATGGGCAACCCTCTCAGTCTCCTATTATCAGAAGTTTTCATGGATAATATAGAGAAGATAATTCATAAACACCTCCTTAGTAAAAAATTTGTTCACTGGGACCGATATGTAGATGACATTTTAGCTTGCTTCACTGGTAGGACAATTAGATAACTTCATTACTCACATTAACTCAATACATAAAAATATCAAATTTACAGTAGAAATTGAACAAAATAAGTCCATAAACTTTCTAGATCTTACAATTTCAAATATAAATAATAGACATGACTTTTCTATATTTCACAAACCATCACAGACATTACAATTCATAATAGTTCGGTCCACCCAATCAGTCATAAATTAGCACCTTTCAATAGTACCTATGATACATAGACTTTTAACAGTTCCATTGAATATTGACAATAACAATAAAGAACTAAATATATTAAAACAAATAGCGGTTAATAATAATTACGATCCAAATTTAATTGACAACATCATAAATAAAAACATACGAAAACATACTCTAGAACAAGTATTTCCTTTTGATAAAAACAAAAATAACCAATTTAAAAGCTTAACTGGAATACCATCCTTGAAAATTAAATCATTTTTAGAAACTTTAGACTTGAATATTTGCTTCCAAACTGACAACAATTTATCCAAATCCATTAAAAACAACAAATCCAAATCTTCAAAACTAAATAAATCAGGAGTTTATAAATTAAAATGTGGTAATGACGACTGTGATAAAATTTATATAGGTAGAACTTTTAGGAATTTTAAAACTAGAATTTCAGAACACAAACGTAGTTATGACAACCAAAAATCATATTCCAACTATTCAAATCATTTATTAGCAAACCAACACTCTTTCGATTCAAATTTTGAAATTTTGCATATAGAACCTAAATCCTTCAAATTAAATCTTTTAGAAGCCTTAGAGATAAATAAAAAGAAATATTCAGATAATCTTCTTAACGACCAACTTGATATTAACAATTCTCCCTTATTAAACCTTTTTACCTAGAAAGGTTACTGTAGGATTGTTGTGAATGAGTTTCCAGGTAAACTGGTAAAATACTTTAGTTAATCCCATATTTAGACAAATTCATTTCATTTCCTTGTAAATAGATTATAATTTTATTGTTAAATATCCGTATAATTTAGTATTAAGGCACTGTATAAAATGAAAATTTCTCATTATACCTCCATTCGTTTGAAAAAGCTACTGTGTTAGCGAAACGCGTCACAACTTTAAGGTTAAATAATATAATGTGGATTTAACAAAATAAAATTGTTTGATTTCATAATTTACTATGGATCTACATCAAGTAAAAGCCTCATCTATTCAAGGGGAAACCAGAGTTTAAATTTAAAATAACAATCAATTTTCAGGTATATAGCCACCTCTAGGTACAAACACAAGTACCGAGTACTGTTTTAGATAAGTAACTTAGTTAAGGTAGCTTAATTAATATAAGGTTAAGTGTTATAGTTATTAAAGGGTATGCGGTTAGGATTTTGTTATTCTTTTTCATATTTTAGTTCATGTTGTTTTCATTATAGTTTACTGATGCAATATGTTGGTGCAAATACAAATATCCTTTAAAGGCATGTACGAGGCAGCTGCTAGATGCAGGCAGACAGGGGTTTATTATAGGGACCCTGAAGAAGGCGGTGTTCCTTGGACAACCAAGAAGCACATGATTCTTTCCTACGCACACTAATTGTATGTTATTAGTTTATTGATATGTATTAGTCAAATTAGTCATTCCTTTGTATACACTGTATAAAAATATTGATACCAAAATGTCGGCTATTAAAAAAATATATAAAATTGAAAATGTTAGTTTTAAGTTTCTCTTATGGTAAAACATCCATTATTCTATCAATTTTCCCATAATTACATTATAAGTTTGCAATTTTCCCATCTACTCTATACCTCATTTCTTCCCTCTAGTATGCAAATGGCATCTGGATGGCTTAATTAAAAGTTACAACTCGTTTTAGAAGAGGTACCTCATTAGAGTCGAGTGATTTAGTCGTGTAAGCGGCAAAATTCAGTTTTAGAGAAAAAATTTGAATTGAAAAAAATGAAAAGTGGAAAAGTTACTGAGTTCTGAAGGAGTTAGTCAACCAAATGCTGGAATAAAATGATGTTTACTGTTTTTGTATTTTTTTTATACAAAAATGTTCCGGTTGATTATTCCAAATTCGTGAAAAAATATATAGAAATGGAATGTGGATGGATTCTGGACATTTCCATGTGCAGCTGACCACATCAAATAAATAGGCACCGCTAGGTAGTGGTGCTTGAGGGAAAACCAACATCCAATAAGCTACGGATGTGCTTCATAGTAACTATTCTAGTTAATAGGTTGGGGAATTAAGATACGAGCATAAAAATTACGAAGCCGAGTGTCCTAATAGATGTGAGTGCCTTCCTATGCGAGTTGTATACACTGTTTTTATTACTCACTTACACTAATTCCATTATTACTATACGAGCATACGAGTCAGCTGCAGAGAACTGTCACATAAGTGACAAAAGTTTTGGCCCATGGAAAGTGTCTGACACTTTTGATACTACTCTAGAATATTATTCTACAAAACATATACAGTGTGGAAACCACTTATGGAATAAAATTATTTATGTCATTATTTGAGGAAATTATATTATACAGGGTTAATTTTTTATTTTTACAGTTATTAAACACATACATAAAATACCTGATGTATTTGATTTTAATACATCGAAATAAATGTTCAAAATGTTCTCCACCTAGTTGTTGGCAATAGCACAGTCTCCCATAGAACTCCTCCCTAACTTTGTTCAAAGTTTGAGGTGGAATATCCGTATTTCTGTAGTTATTCTGTCATAGAGGTCTACAATGCTAGTTGGTTGTGTTGCATATACTTTGTTCTTGAGATAACCCCACAGTAGAAAATCTAACGGCGTGAGACATGGCAATCTAGCTGGCCACTCAATAGTACCTCTTCGTCCAATCCATTTATTTGGGAAGATTTCATCTAAATAAGTTCTTAGAGAAAAGAATGGTACCAAGAGCTATCTCATTTCTGTTCAGCTTATTCATCAATCTTCCGAAGAAATCCATTCTACAATTTGGATCGTCTTCTGTTAACTCCTGTACAAAAGTTAATTTGAAGGGATGAAGTTTTTCTTCATGAAGACATTTTAGAACAGTTGTATGACTGACATTATTTTCACGGGCCATTTGACGTGTACTTGAAGTTGGATTTTCTTCGACACTTAACGAAATATTCACTTTCACATCATCTTCTGTGGTTTTCTCTTAAATGGTTTGACATGTCCAAGTTCTTTGAATTGTGCATGAATTTCAGACACAGTACTTTGTGAAATATTAGGCAATTCGGGATACCTGTGATTAAATAACTTTGCCACTTCAACTTGACTTCTGCAGTTATCCCCGTACCCGATCATCATCAAAATCTCAACTCGGTGAGTCTCAGTTAAATATTTTATTGTTATGTCGACAAGGAAAGAGTGATTGACAAAGATTTTACTTTTTCAGTATAAACTGTCAACACATCAACAACTGACAGAATAAAAAACAATCCACACTAGTTACCGACTTAAAACAATCCACATTATTTACCGATTTTGTATAATTATTGGCGTTTTCAGGCAATTTTTAGGTATTTATGATAAAATTCATGGGAGTAGCAGGTTTTGTTTGATATAGAGATACGTCTAATAATGAGTTATTTTAGATTCTCGATAACTCCATATTCAGCTAATTTGAAAAAGTACCAATGTTTCAAGTGTAATAAATTATTAATTTTAGAATTTCACCCTGTATAATCCATAATCGACCATACATTATTTAGTTTGTTGGAATCGGTTCATTAAGAGGATTTCAAAAATATGCAAATATACAGGGTGTTTCATTAAAATCACCCTGTACATTTACATTTATGTTCTCATAACGCACAACTTAATTCAAAAGTTGACGTGTCTCGGCATTCCTTATAATTTTCCAAAATAATGACATAAAGAATTTTATTCCATAAGTGGTTTCCACACTGTATAAAAATCAGACATTTAAATTTAAGTGAAGTAACTCTTATTTCTAGTCATCTTTTTCACCCGATACCTGCCCAGGTGCAGGTATTCAAAGCACACGAAATGCTACTGAGAACCTAACATTTCATCTATTTGAAAATAAGTTATGTCTTATTATATATTATATATATCGCTCTGGGATCTTGGACAATAACGCTCTATGAGATTTGAAAAATAACCGCTGGTGCCTATGTCCCGGGAAGTAGTTGTTGCTTCTTAGTTGAACGGCCACTGTTTTTAAAAAAATATTCTCCAAAACTTATGAAGCGCTAGAATAAGCATTATTCTGCGATATCCATCAGTAAATAGTTATTTATGATACAAGTGCGTGAAGTTATACTTTAGCCCACGAGCTGCGAAAATGCAAGGCACGAACGTATCTAGTGCCTTTTTCGCAAAGGGTGCGCAAAAGTACTTCACGCACAAGTGTCCTACAAAACTTTATCTACGACCACATGAAGAAAAAAAAATGTGCTCTGAAGGGGTTATGAACATAAAAATAAATTTTCTATGAACAAATATAATACAATGAATTCTAATTTCAGGTGGTGTGCAATTAGAAGAAATGCAGTCTTCTCGAGGTTCTTCCATTTAAAATAAGTGTAATAAAAATTTTAAATATTTTTTTTCTACTACCGTGCGCTTTAACCCACTTTCCCGCACGCATTTTAGCTTTGAAAGTGTCACTTTCCCGCACTAGTGCGGGAAAGTAAAATTATGCACATTTTGACCTTATTAGATAGTTTTTTACTTCGGAAGTTATAACTATTCTTACACCAGGTGAATAAATAGTCCATCAAATAAAATCTACATGTTTTCTAGCTTTTTGTTGCATTTTTAAGTTTCTGAGAATATAAAATAATGAAAATATTTTGATGTAACCTTATACATTCTTCAAAGTAATGTCATAAAACACCTATCAAACCACCCGCGCTTGATATAAGAAAAGTATATCAAATGAAATTCTTTCATCTACAAATGACTTAAAATTGTTGCCGTCACCTTCATCGTCATCTTTATGTGACCTGCAAACGATGCCATCCTCATCAACGTCATTCACTCACCAGTTAACACCAAATAACTCCACTGGACCGGCAATTTTAAGTAATTTACAGAATGCAACAAATTGTGTTTTAAATATTAATATTTATAATAAATAATTGATAGTTTTTGGTTGAAGTTTTGTATATATATGTTGGAATAAAATAACTTCTGAAAAATGGTATACTTTTTTGTATATACGGTCGTAGAAAAAATAATGTTCCTAACTCATGCGTAAAGTGTCTTTCCCGACCTTGACCGCTTGCCCGAACTCCGCTTCGCGTCGTTCGGGTCAACTGCAGTCGCGTGCGGGAAAGTATCACTTTCCGCACTTGTTAGGAAAATAACTATTACTATGTCTGACACTCCTGTCAAATTTACTGACAGCACAAAAGTTTATACAACAAACGACTAAATTCAAGGCAACTCGATCATTACGTAGCTAAAAAAGTGTTGAAATGAAAACCCCATTTAAAAAGCATTGGTCATTCACGCACGCTTTTGGGTGTTATGATGAAAGTCTCATATGAAAAGCATTGTTCATTTACGCACGCTTTCAACGTATGTATAATGTATGGTTTCACATTTTTTTTAGTTCGTAAATCCCTAATTTTGAAGGTGGTCGTAGATAAAAGTTATTTCTAAATTTCCATTATAATGTAACCAATTAATGATTGTAATAACGTATCTATACCTACTTGTATTTTTGTTACCCATAATAGTTATTATGACTTTTTTAAATAAACTATGATGACTCAAAGTGTAACATTTTGTATACTAATTTGTCGTGGGAAAAATAATACATTGCTCGTGCGAAAGTAATCGTTACTTTTCGCACTCGTAATGTAATATACTATTCCACCCTTGGGCTGCTAAACAATGCTTTACGCCGTATTTTTGGTATTCATTCGATTGTCATTGCCACATTAAAGGATTATGAGATATAAATGTAGTACATAAATAATAAATCCTCTTTTGAAATCTATGATTTTACGCCATTGCGCTCAACCGCTGTTAAATTGATTATGTAGATTGTTATAATATGGTCGACCGTATAACGTGAAAACGATTCCTATACAAATGTGCGGTGTTAAATGAATATCATTTATCTGCTGAAACAATTAAATAGTTATAGAAATTTTAATACATTTCACAGTAAATTAATGTTCGTGACATTTTTATTTGGAAACTGTTATTAAAATTTATTTTTGTGATAATTATGGATTATCTGTCAGTCCTTCAAAATTGGAGTGAATATTGGAATTTTTTCCTCTCGTTACTTATTTGATTTATGAGCACATGTAAATATTTTTTTGGTAAAAGGGAAGGGAATATGGTCTGTGGGAAAAATTATTGAGATTTATCGCTTCCCGGCCAACTGACACAGATCAAAATGTAACTATGTATGGAAATATTGAAAAATAAGAAATAGAAAACTAAAAAAAAAAACAGGACCTTTGGGTTGTGAGCTCAGTATGTTACCTACTCGGCTAATCTCCTCACAACAGGGCTGGCAACATCGGATTAGAGGGCTGCAGACAGGTGCTCCTAACCAAATATGTAAAAATCATAGTGGCAGATCTTTACCTTATAGGTTCCAACTTCACTTCTGTTTATAATGTCAAAATTCCAACCTCAAAACCATTAAAAGTATTTTCCGTCGATCGATTAACATAAGCTATTGAGGATCTCGAACTTAGACAAAATTATACATTAATGACCCCCATTAATGCATGATTTACCTAATGAGATGATATAATATTAAGAATTTATATTTCATTTAAAATTAAAGTTTTGTATTACAATGCTAACTATATTTATAAGGTGAGCGAACCGAGTGCCATGTCATGTGGCTCAGGTTCACATCAGGAAATTAGTTGCAATAAAATATTATTTTGTAATATGTATATGTCAATACGTCTATGCTGAATATCGAAAAATGGGTAATGCTGTGTAAGCAGCATGTGCCGATTAGCAAACAGGAAATACGTTTTTGCTATTCTCGATATTCAAGGAATATATTTGAAGTAGTAATAAAGTTAAGTTGATATAGTTAACATGTGTTTTTAGTTATATACCCTCTATGGCCTAACCTTGGAAGAACCGACAAGAGTTCACATATTACATCATTACATGGCGACCCTTAGCCAGTGTTAGGTCGATTGAGGGTAAAAATGGAAAAATAAAAAGTTTTTTAAAATAGAGATACTACCGTTTGAGTTAGAAGAACATATAATAAAAATCAATTTTCTTCGGTTAAGTAATAATAGTGAGATAAAGTCGCAATGGGTGGACAGGAGTCAAAAGAGAAGGAATAAATTATAATTGCTCAAGCAGGAAACAGTGGAGGACAAACGAACAGTCTAGAACAAAGCATGGAATGGTCAATCAAAAATATCGCTGAGCTCATTTTCGTTGTATTGGTACTGGGGTTCATCATCACATATACATACATCAAGTGTAAAAATAAGTTAGAGAGTAAAATAAGGCGAGAAGTTACAAGGAGTCAAGAGCTAGTTTAAAACAGCGTAGGATAAGAATATGTCCATATATGTTCTACAAGGAGAAGAAACATTAAACAATAGTGTAAGTGTTAAGTGTTAGTGCGAGTGATAAAGGATTAACATGAAAATAGGTAATGTCTTTAAATGATTTTCGATATTTATTGGAGGAGGCTCGAGTTTTTCACAGAAATTTAAATAAAGATAATAATTTAGTCAGAAAAAGTTTAACTAAAACTAAGAATAAATCAAAAAAAGTAGATAAACTTGATGCAGATTTTAATGAGCTTAAATTAAAATTCAATAAATCCAATGCCGACATATCCCAAAAAACAGAGGTACAAAATCTTATAGTAAATATAAATAAGTATTTTGGGGCAATCAGAGACATTTTGACAAATAGACTAAAAGACACACAAGACACAGACATTACGGAAAGTGACGATAATTCTGATTCAACTATATCAGATAACGAATCAGAAATGGCCGAAAAATTTGATCTAAAAACCGCAGCAGGTCTGTTACCCGTCATGGACGGATCAGAAAATAGCACAAAGCAGCTTATAGATGCCATTGAACTATACGACGAACTATTAAATAACGAAGGAAAAAAGTTATTAACGACATACGTATTAAAAACTAGATTGTCACAAAATGCCAAAATGCGATTAAAAACCGCGTATAATACTAACGCTGAGTTAATTTCCGACCTTACACAACATTTTATTGCGAAAAAATCAGCATCAATGTTATCTTTCAAACTTATTAATGCAAAGCAAAACAATAAAACAGTGGATCAATTTGCCAGGTTTGTGGAAGATTTGTTGGTTAACCTCACTTTCGCTCAATCTGAAAATAAACCTGAAAATCTCGCTATGTTACGAGAAGTAAATGAAAAAATGGCTATAGACGCGTTCGCAAATGGACTTTAAAATCCAGAATTGCGGACAATAATTGAAGCTAGAAATTTTTCAAAATTATCCGATGCAATTCAAGGCGCAAAAGACGCAGAATTACACACCAACGATCCTCAATCATTTCATTACAGGGGTCATCGTTCTAACTTCAATGCAAGATTCCAAATAAATAATTATAAAAATAATCCCTTTGTAAACCGTACAGCCAGAGGTGCGTATAACCAAAATTATAATTCTAATAAACACAATAACAGAGGTCAGAGAAATATGCGAACGGGTTCAAATTCAAATTTTCACAGAGGACATCGCGGTGCATATCAAAATATCAAAATAATGTACAATTGTATAATACAATGCCAACACAATCTGAAAACAGCAATGGGAGTCATACAAGTGGTAGTAATGAGGAATCAACATTTTTTCGTTCCCAATAGAACTAAAAATCAAACTGAAAAAACTTCATTCAATACAGGCGGTTTAAATTTCATAGAATTATCAAGTAAAAGCAGAAACGTTAAGTTTTTAGTAGACACTGGGGCGTCAACAAGTATTATTTTCAAAAATTGCATAAGTAAGGACGTTATTATAGATACTCGAGATAGCATTAAAATAAAAGGAATTGCAGGTTCAATATTTTCGATAGGTTCTGCAAATGTATCGCTAAGTACTAATAGGGCAATACTCAACGATTTTCTGCAGGCAACCCAACGCACATCTGTGGTGTAGGCAACCAAACATACAATGACTTATTCAAAAAATAAATCCTAGTATAGAATACTTCTAGTTTTTGACCTACCTTTCTTATGGCGTGGATTTCCGCTTGAAAGATACTTGGGGTTTTTCCCAAGCTTCCAGAGTGTTTGGTTCCTGACCCGAACACTTCTATCCCAGATTCTTCTATTGCTTTTAAGTCGTCTGTGTCATTTTTTCCCAGTCTGGTAGTGGTATTTGGATCCCATTCCTCCTTGTTGCTTAATTCCGAGTTTCTTTGAAATTAATCACATCTAGGTATAAATTCTGTCTAGAAAATTCAATTTTTCCTTCCATTCGGCAAGAGTCTGGAGTTCTAACCATACCAAAAACGGACAATCCAGTTAGTTGAGATTAGTTGCGTCCCATAAGCTTCTTGTTTACTTTTTTCAATATAGGACCAATAATATGGTCGCCTATGATACCGGCCCAAACGTTCACCTTTTGAGGGTACTGAGTATCTGTCTCACGCATCCAATTAGGATTCTCTACTGACCAATATCTATAGTTCTGTCGGTTTACCTTTTCATTCAATGTGAATGTTGATTCGTCAGAAAACAGAATGGTACCAAGAGCTATCTCATTTCTGTTCAGCTTATTCATCAATCTTTCGCAGAAATCCATTCTACAATCTGGATCGTCTTCTGTTAACTCCTACACAAAAGTTAATTTGTAGGGATGAAGTTTTTCTTTATGAAGAAATCTTAGAACAGTTGTATGACTAACATTATTTTCACGGGCAATTTGACATGTCCTCGAAGTTGGATTCTCTTCGACACTTAACAAAATATCCACTTTCACATCATCTTCAACGAAGTGTGGTTTCCTTTTCAATGATTTGACATGGCCAAGTTCTCTGAATTGTGTATGAATTTTAGACACAGTACTTTGTGAAATATTAGGCAATTCGGGATACCTGTAATTAAATGAGTTTGCCACTTCAACTTGACTTCTGCAGTTATCCCCGTACCCGATCATCATTAAAATCTCAATTCAGTGAGTCTCAGTTAAATATTTCATTGTTATGTCGACAAGGAAAAAGTGTTCGACAAAGATTTTACTTTTTCAGTATAAACTGTCAACACATCAACAACTGACAGAATAGAAAACTATCCACATTGTTTACCGATTTAAAACAATCCACATTATTTACCGATTTTGTCTAATTATTGACGTTTTTAAGCAAAATTTAGGTATTTATGATAAAATTCAATGGCGTAGCAGGTTTTGTTCAATATACAAATACGTCTAATAACTAGTTAGTTTAGATTTTTGATAAATCCATATTCAGCTAATTCAAAAAAAGTAACAATATTTCAAGTGTAATAAATTATTAATTATAAAATTCCCTGTATAATTCATAATTGACCATACATTATTTAGTTTGTTGTAATCGGTTCATTAGGAGGATTTCAAAAATATGCAAATAAGTGGTTTCTACACTGTACAATATTGCTATTATGTACAACAAGATCCTTCAAGTCTAAAACACGGTACTCAGTCTCTTCTTAATAAACTGGCCCCATTCATTTCAATATTCACAAAATTAAGTTACTTGAATTTTGCTGTTTGAGCAAGAAACAATATTCAATCTTTACTTTTGTAGTTGCGTGGAAGATCTCGTATAAAAATATCTTCTAAGAGCGAACGTCAACTTTGCTTGTATTGTATTTTTATAACACAGCAATTATTATCATTATTTAATAGGTACAATATTATGATTTCTCATATCCAAAAACCCCCACCGTCAAACATTTGTGCATACACGTCATCAAGAGTTGAAGTTATTGTAAAAAACAAAAACTTGAATTTCATTTTCAACACCCTGTACATCTTCAAATATCAACATTTTCATTAAAGCTAGCTCGTTAAAATCGCCATATAGTAAAAGTGTAGAACGGCCGTCGGCCATATCTCAGGAGTGCATTATAGCAGGTTCAGGAAAAAAAATTTCAAAATGCAAAATTTTCCAAAATTTACTCATTTAAGGAGCATATATATATGACTATACATTCCCATGGGAATTGTAGTCACACCCACAAGTGGGTGTCTTGTCGATCCATTTAACATGGGGGATCAGTCCATTGTAGTATTTTTTTCTATTCCTAGATATTGTGATGTGACTTAGTTTTTTCTACGATTTCACGCCACAACTGTCTATCTTTTACTTTATGTTTTGCTTCCTTCACATTCATGATATTTAAATCCGCGTTTACTTGGTCTTCCCATCTTGTTTTAGGTCTTCCCCTAGCTCTGTCTCCAACTGGTGTCCATTCTGTTATTTTTCTCAGTGTTTCATCTCCACTTTTTCTATAAATGTGTCCGTATCCCAGTCTGCGTGCTTTTATATATTCTACAATGTCTCCCCCATTATTTTTTCGTACAATTTCATAATTCATTAGTCTTCTGCATTCTCCTTCTCTCGTTTTAACTGGTCCGAAGATTTTCCTCATAATTTTTCTCTCGAATATCCTTAATTTATTTTCTTGTTTTTTTTTGTCAGATTCTCTATTTCAGCGCCATAGGTCACCACTGGTCGGATCGCTGCCTTGTATATTTTAATTTTTGTGTTCTCACTAATTTTCTTATTTTGAAGGTATCGTCTGTATTTGAAGAAAGCTCTATGTATAGCTTGTATCCGCTGATCTATTTCTGATGTTCTATCGTTATCTCCTTCTAAGTAGATTCCTAAATACTTGAAACTGGTCACTACTTCGTATTCGTATTGATTGCTGTTAGAATCTTTTCCTGGATATGAACATTGATTTAGTTTCTTTTTGATTAACCTTCTTTTTTCAGCTTCTATCATCAGTTTTATGGAGATTTCTTTAAGTTCTTCCAGATTTCTTGATATTATAGCAATGTCATCTGCATACGCTTCGATTTGCGTCAATTTTGATATTATGGTACCTTTTAAACCAACAGCTTCAATGACACTATCCAATGCAATATTAAAACGCGTTGTAGACATTGTATCTCCTTGCCTCACACCGCTATTAAATTCAAATTCTTTTGTTTGCCCTTTTTCTGTCCTTACTCTTGCTGTCGATCGTTCCATAGTCATATTTATTAGTCTTCTCATTTTACTCGATACCCCAATGTTTTTCAAATCATCAAGAGTCTCTCTGTTCATACTATCGAAAGCCTGTTCAAAGTCTTTGAATATAGTATATTCGGATCAATATTAAATTCATAACTCTTTTCAATAATTTGTGTCATTATGTGAATTGGTCCATAGGTCTTTCCTGAATCCATATCGATAATCACCTATTTTTCCTTTTATCTTGTCTCTTAGTCTTTCGTTTAAAATTGTTGTGAAAATTTTATAGGCAGAGTTTAATAGAGTTTATTACTCTGTAGTTGGAACATTCCAGCGTGTCCCCTTTCTTATGGATCGGTATAATTACTCCTGTTTTTCATTCTGCTGACATCTTCTCTTTTTTCCATATTTCTTTCACTAATTTGAATGAAATTTCTTTGAGCATGGTTCCTCCTTTTTTAATTAATTCCCCATTAATTTCATCGACTCCAGCCGCTTTATGATCTTTTATCTTTTCTATTGTTCCGTTGAATTTCTTCTCTATTTTCGATGCAAATAGTCTGGTGCTCTGCAGTCAGTGAGTTTTTAAAATGACTCTCCCATTTTTCCAGTTCTATTTTTGCTACATTGGCTACTTATTTAGCTCAATTCCTTTCATTCTTTGCATTATCCATTGATTTTTTCTCCATTTTATTATCTTTGCTGCCAAGTTCAAGTCTTTCTTTTTTTCTGTTAATATGAAGCAATCTAATCAATAACATGAATGGCGCTGTTTATTTTTTTTTCATATATTATATGTTTTAAAATTTTGCATTTTGAAATTTCAACTGTCAAATACGCCCTCTAGTGGTGGACCTACGATACTTAAAATAGCTTCCAGGCGTTTCTCGAGGCCACTTTTGTTATAAAAATTTTTTCGTGAACCTAGGCTATAATCCACCCCTGATATATGGCCGACGGTCGTTCTTAGTTGGCCACCCGGTACAATTACTCAAGAACCACCCTGTAGGTATATAGCTGAGGTTACGGTAAAGTAGACAAACGTTCTGAGCATCCAAATAACCTCAATTTGACTTTTCTCCATTTGTTCCGAAACACCCTATCGACTCTCATAAATCTAATAACAAAAGTTTTGATAGCTGATATAACGCGATTCCGGCTCTAGAAACAACTATACTCAACTTGAATCCCAGTCAGATCAAGAACGGCTCCAAAATTCAATTTCCCATCTCCAATCATCATACAGAAATTTAACGCAGACCCGATATTCGAATTCGAATATCATTCAAATGCTTAACGAGAACTTCATTCGGCTCATTCAATTATATTTGAAGATGTTAATACAGTTACAATACAACGCTTGTTATGTTATTTGTTTCAAAATAAGTTTATTTTGTTTATTCAAGTGTCTCATCAATGACTCAATTTTCTTTCTATGTAGTAGTAGCCACTCCGAATAAGAAAATTAATTTTTCTCCAAATGACATTAAAAGCGGCCTTTTAATGACACTTGGCAGGCTTAGGAGTTGTACTTTTAATTTCTAGGCAGAAAAAGTTCGTTGCTAGGCAACCTTTCAAGTAATAATTTAAATCAAACTGGTTATTAAAATTGACAATGACATTAGGAAAACTCAAAATGATGCTGATGATAATAAACTGGTTTTATTGCATCAAAACTACAAACTACAACACGAAATTTTTATTTATTAGATATATTTATTGTGAATTGTGAACAATTATTTAATACAATTGAACTCTGTCCACTTCCCTCCTTTCCAGTAAAATTAACAACTTTAGTATCCACACTTGATACTCCGGAAACGCCAGAAAATATTTTATTGCCGATGTTTGACTTATTGGCTAGCGAGTCCTCAATATAGCCCTCCGCGACAGCGGAAGACTTCCATCCTCCATGTGGCTTCAACATTGTTATGTCCCCACCAGAATGCACCAGCAATATGGCCGAAGCTCTGCGAAAGCAGTGCCCGGTATACTGTTTCGCATGGGATAGTCCCAGACAAGTAGCAATTTCTTCTGGCATGTTACCGAATTTGTGAATGCCAATGAATTGATGATGTGCTTTACCGTTCGCATACTTATAGAAGACACGCCGATTATTTAAATTCGAGGGTCTGGAGGCTGCATATTTTCTGTAAACGCTTAAATATTCCGTTACCACAAAAGATCTTGATCGTTTGGTCTTAGTATTTGGTAGCATAATTTGCAATTTGTCGCCCATATCATTTATATCATCTGTTTTCATTTGCAAATGCTCATCACA
The DNA here is from genome assembly GCA_910591685.1 of Galerucella tenella. Taxonomy (NCBI): domain Eukaryota; kingdom Metazoa; phylum Arthropoda; class Insecta; order Coleoptera; family Chrysomelidae; genus Galerucella; species Galerucella tenella. Next base: position 22,862 of record CAJUYH010001860.1, read on the forward strand.
TCTACAAGGCCCAGCGACTGCAACAATAAGTACAACCTAAAATATAAATTGAAAATTAGTTCTTCAATCCATAATAGATCATTTTCAATATATTCCTACCTTCGTACACAAATGCAGTTCATCTGGGGCATCCGATAAAAATTTCTCGATTTCTTCTTTTTGAAAAACTCCGGATTTTTTTTCATGGAAACCGTCTGACTGGCGTTCCAAAAAAGCCCGTAACTTCAGGTATTTTGCCAAATCAATGTTATTTTTTATGTTCAGGGTAGCTTTCAACATCGAATAGGTAGACCATAACGTTGAAGGCTTCATTTTCTTTGAAAGATCGGGAAAATGGACAATCAGCACATTTTCAAAGAAAGATCCTATATTTTTCTTCTGTCTATATTGCATGAATCTGCTGTATGTGAGTTTATATACAGTTCTTGATTTTTCCGGTAAAAGGTTAAATTCCACATCTCGCGCCTGGTCTCTTATCTTAGGTGGTGTTAATTGCATCAATTCATCCTCACTTTGCTGTAAATCCATTTCTAGCATGACAACTTTTCAAAATTGACAATGACAAAGTAAACCACGTAAACAGTAAACAAACATATTCAACAAACGTCATCAGCGATAAACATAGTAGGTAACGCAGGGCCCAGTTACCTTTGATAAAATAATTTAGTTATTTGGATATTGATAATAAAACGCAATTTAAATATGAAAAAGTCGATTTTGCGTGGAATTGGAACAGATTTGAAGAAAAAATTATATGTTTCACACGGCAGAAAAGCAGATTGGTTGGTTTCATACACCAGCCGCGGCATTAAATCTTGTGCTTTTCTGCCTAGTAAAACAAATAACTATTGTTGATCGTCAGTATGCTTGGGGGGCCGGGCTCCCACTTTTTTAAATTAATTCTTGTGACTACAGTGTGCTATCTCCAATCATTTGTAGAATCACTATTTTGTTCATTTTTGTTAAATGAATCATTTTTCCGATATTATAACTTATAACAACATTGAAACAACAATAGCACTGACACTGATCACTACTGTTATACATGTAGACAACAAGTTGCTAAGGATACGAACTTTATACGAGAATAGTTTTTGACTGTGTTGGCGACCGTGAAGTTTCATTTTTCCTCTGCCGGAGCTTTAGGTGCCTATTCTGTAACTTGTCGTTATGCAACGACGTCGTTACGGTAACGATTATTATGTTAACGATTATTTTTTTCACTTGTCAAATACTGACATTTTGGTGGTTTTAACCAATAGCAATACATTATTCTAGCCAATCATTCGGTATTATACTGATAATTCTGCTTCCTCATCGATAAAACCTTGTTTACATCGAAACGTCAAAATTTTACTTTGAATTTGTCATTATTGACAACTAAAAGTGCTTCGAAGTTTATTGAAAAATGAACACAAACCGATTGAGTGCCATCACCCAAGAGAATATTAAACATTCAGGTAATACAAAATTTTAAATTTATGAAAAAAATAATCTTTCCAAATACAACTCGCTCTTCAAATTTTATCACATAATTTTTCATTTTCATCACTCAAATTTGTTTATTTAAGGCAAAAACATTCAAACAAACCGAATTTAGATAAAATCCCTCGTCCTAACGGACTCGTGATTTTATCAATCGGTTTGTTTTCATATTTTTTTCAAATAAACAAGTTTTCGTGGAGAAGAAAAAATTATCGATAAAATTTGAAGCACTCGTGGTATTACCTTTGATAATTTTTCAAAGTTAGATTCTGTAATAATGTCGTTACGTTAAAATCTAGGGACAAAACATAACGATGATATTTTCACAATTTCATGAAGGTTGGTATAATTTTTGACATCTGTAGCTGTTTTGTTAGGTTAAAAAAGGATTTTTGATTGACATTCACGTAACTTTTATTATGGAAAAGGACAAAGTTAAAAGTCGGTCCATTAAGACAACAAGGTCACAATATATAATGTATTTGGAGGAATTGAGTACAAATGAAGCCTTCAGGGACAACAAATTGATCGGCTAACGTTAGATTGTGATGACCCATTTAAATAATCTACACCCACAGATTTTTGATAACTCCCATAAGCTAAGAAATGAATGACTGTAAAAAACCTAACTATGGGAGGTGTTCTAGTATTACGACTACCATGATTCAAATAGGGCAACAAGTCTTGGAATAATTCATAAGCAGCTTCACTGTTTACTCGATACATCTACCGGAACACTTCCTCGGGCAACTCAAAGGGGTTACTTCGGTCTCTTAAGACAAGAAAATTAGTCCTTCGTGTCTGTCTAAAAATATTACATGTGTATAGCTTAGATTATTTTTCAATCCTTATATGAACTTACTTTCTATTCAATTCATTCAAAACAATACGTAGCCGTTGATCCATCTTAAATAAAATATGATCTTTGTATAAGGAACAATGTTTTTAAGATATTGAAAAAGAAACACAACCTCTTAACCAAAGACTTGCTAACCCGATTACGACTGCTGCATAGCTGACGTTCGTCAACGACATAATATCAGCCATTTTGTCGTTATCTAAGAGCGGTCGTTACGATACTGAATATATAAAGTCGTTCAGTAACGATAATCGTCCACGAACGACATCGTTACTGATTACAGAATAGGCCCCTTTAGTTTCCAGGAAAAGTGTTATCATAGCAACATAGATAAAAACAAATTAATATTGTTGACATTGTCCACTGACAGCTTTTTGTTACATTACTATAGCAATGGAGGAAGAGTTACTTTTTATGTCTTGCTCTCTATTAAACCCGAGCGCGTCATGAAAAGTATCACTTTTCCTTCATATAAAATTATATACTATTATTCTTAGAACAACTTGATTACTTGAAAAAAGCCAAAAGTAGAACGAAAAGTAAGTTCAGTGTAGTGCAAAGCAAACTGGTTTTTTTCTGCATCAAGGGTACTTTTAAAAATTGCTTTTCCAGGAAGTTGTCTCTCAAAATTGATAGTAGGTAGGTACGGTGTCAATAAAATGAGAAAGCGACTGGAATTCGCAAACAATCCCCAAATGAACTCCCTTAATTGTTCGCTTTTTGTTTGTTCTTCAAACAGTTCCATTCCTTAAAAAGCTATTTTAAAATACCTACTAAAGGCGCTGTTAAAACTTGCGGGATATACTTACGCTTACGTAATCGCTTCTAACAGCCCCGTCAAAGCAACTTTCCGATTGAATTTTCTCCAAGTTATAAAAGAAAAGTAATTGGTTTCATGTTCAATTGCACGAATTTTACATTATATATTAAATGCGTTTGAATCAGCACATTCTCATTCTATGTTAGCTACGTTTTTCAGTATTTGCAACACAAAGATAAATATGGGTGTGGCGCGAAGAGTCTTGATTGGGAGTTTTGTTGAAAATCCGAAACCACGAAGTTGAAGGCTTTTGGATGACACTGAGTCTGAGTTCAAATATGATGTTGTCTTGAATGTGGCGCTTGCGGTTGTAACACAGAATACACTAGCCAAACAACAAACGAAAGCCGGCGTAAATCCTTTGATGTTTTGGGGGCAAGATTTCGTGACCTTCAAACTGACGAAGTTTTAGCTTCTGTTTTTGGAGTAGGTACCATCCATTATTAAAAATAATGAGTTATTGTTCAATCAAATGATTCTTATTTCCTATATTGTTATCGAAGTAATATGTGTAAATATAGTCAAACGCACTCTTATCGTGCGGGTTAAAAGGTCACTAACCATATAAATCAAATCAAAAAACACAGAGATTACCAAAATGTGAGATAACAAATACACCCGGAGAGAAGAAGAAGAAGATTATTTTAACTAACATGAAGATAGCTACATAGACGTACCAAGATAGCTACATCATATATTGTCACTTTGAATTGTCAAACTGACATTTAAATGAAAACTTCGCTGGTGGAAGACTTTTTAGAATCGCTGAAAACTAAATACATATCCTTCTTTTTCCCGTCATAATTGCATAAGTCTGTCTTATTTATCTTACGGACTTTATTTGGAAGTTATAATTAAACGTAATAAAAAAAACTGTGAGTTTAACCTAACCTAACCTAACCAGATTCTGAATTAAATTTTACGCCCACAGATAATGTAGGTACTGATATCTGTGACAACGAATTTATAAAAAAGAAGCGACAGTTAACTTTTCTCCATAAATATCGAAGTTTTCTTGTGTTTTTCAATTATTATCATCCATCACTTGAATGACAGCCACGAATTGCACAAGTTTTTGGCGTCATAACTAATAAATGTAATTTTGTAAACAAATTTCATCGTTCAAAACACAAAAAAATATGTAAAAAATCAAAAAGCTTACAACAGAAAAAATTATTTGGTAAACAATGAAATCACGTCATTGACAGATAACGGGCTCAAAATGTCGACTGTCAGACATGCGCACTCAGAAAATGAATTTTAAAATAGCACAAGCTTCGTTTCTTCTTGGGATTGTGTATTCTGTGGTTGTACCTTAATAGTACGATTGTCATGCTTTTCGACTCCTAGAGTTGGTGAAAAGCGGTCAGATCTGTAATAATGAATGGACCTTGGTGACTACAAATTCCAATCGAGCTTCACGAAGTATTAGAGAGTTGCGAGTTCCGAGGAAAATCCTACAACCAAGTTTGAGACTACAAAGCTTTGTTGTCAAATTTTATTAATGTCCATTGATAGTAGATCATTCTAGCGATATGATAGTCTACTAGAAATGGAATCCAGTGAAGTGCACGTTTCATGAACGGGATAGCGCTTTTTTTCGCTTATTTTGAAAATGTTGTTAATAAAACGCGTTTGCTGTTACTTTTTTGTGTATGATTATTTTAGTTTTCAAAATATGTAAAACTCAGTTTGGTGATTTTGTGTATTGAAGTGTGTATCGATTAACAACTATTCCAATGATAAATTATAAGAAAACCTGGATAAAAACTTATGATGCTATCCTGATAACGCATGTAATTGATTATTGGAAATTCCTCTTTTTAACATTGGAAACCAAATTTGACTACATTCGGCTGAAATACTAGATACACATGTATCTGCATTTAGTTGTATTGAAGCACTTTCTTCGATTTTTCGTCTTTTATTATTGGGCTCTTTCAATATTACTTTTGTCGAATCCCATTGAATTTTATGCCCCTCTTCCCAAGCATGTTTACAAATACCTGACTTGAAGAACTCCCTAACTTTGATATATTTTTTATTATTCGGACTTATTCGGACTTTCAATAGTCTAGATGTTTCACCTAAATAGAATTTGTCGCATTCACAAAATATCTGATATATGCAATTTTTTGAAGATTGTTCTTCATTTTTTGGTTTTGTTTTTGTTAAGATAGATCTCAACGTATTGTTAGACTTGAAGCTAGTTCGAATATTGAATTGATTACCAATTTTCTTAATTATTTCTGATAAACCCTTAACATACGGTATTGTCAAGTTTTAAAAAACTATGTTAGCTGAATTATTGATACTATTGTGATTATTATGGGGTACCTATTATCAATGAGCCCTTCTCTATATTCTTAATTTCTCTATTTACAAATTCTGCCGGGTAATTATTGGCATTTAAAACGTCGAAATAAAAAACATTATTGTGGTTTGATTCCCAAAAAATAAGAGAAACAATATTTGAATAAGATTTCATCAATCCAGATTATACTAGAATATTAAAAAATATCTAAGATAAGATGGATCACCAGGTATCATTTCAACAAATGTTTCTAGAGCATTCTGAAATTTTCAGAAAAGTGCTCATGCCATGGAAATGGATGGAATTATAGACTGCCACCACTGTTATACAAAGCATCCCATAACCTTCGTGCAGCTGTACTATGTTGAAAAAGTATGGATATACGTACAACAGAAATTTATTTTCTTAAGAAATGAAGAGTGGTTTTCTGCTGCTAATGTCTCCAAACTTGGAATTAAATTGTTGATTCCGATGCTGCTCTCACGCAAATTTTATTATCACTATTGTGCGTTATTCATCCAGTCTGCTTAATGATCGAATTCTTGAGCATTAGTCACGTCCCCGTGCTTTTACTGCTTAGTCAACCTTTCCAGCTCCTCTCTGTCCTCAATTTTATAAATAAATGACCCCATTTTATGAGTTAATGTCTCAAAATAAACCGTGTGGATTAAAATGTTCACTGGAGTTCATTGAAATCATCCCAACCCGAAGCGAACCTTGTCGTTTTTGTTGCCGAGTTCTTATTTAAAGTGTGTAATTCCATTAATGCAATAAGTCATATCAGGAATTAAATAATAGAGTACACGCATATTTCATATTTTACTTAGATATTAGTTTATCATAGTAGAATTGATATTGAAAATTACTAATAATAGGAAATGAACCAGTTTCCATTGGAAATTACTTCCAAATTTTGATATAAAATTCAAATTTCAATGCACTTTCCGACCAACACCCGAGGATTTCCGAACGCTACAGATGATATGTGTGATGTCATATCTCTTGTTTGTTTACTTTTGTCAATATGGCCGGTATTGCATTAGGTTCTGTGTAGTTGTGTGTTTATATTGTATTTTAATCAACTATCAATTGCTTCATCGACGTAAAAATATCATTTATCTAATTCCGCTATCAAATGTGACACTTTACGTCACTCCTTGACGTTAGGTAACGTCACATTTTTCATAACCTTCATATATCAGTTATGAAAAGTAGTTATGTAAAAACTTTACGTAACTGTTTATGTTTCAACATAGAGATACCACATGAGTTTCAAAGAATAATTTATTAATTAGGTAGGTACTGTCAAAACTGACAATTATTTCATCATTTGAACTGTACAATTAACCCATTATTTTAATTCAATAGTATTTTGAGATTTATAAACATTGAAAACATTATTCAGGACACAGTTATTTAAAGTAAGTCAATTTTCTGGGTGAATACTTCATAGTGACAATACTTTTAACACCATTTGATTCTACTTCAATATTTTCATTGTAATTGAAGATTTTATTGAATATTATGAAAGCGCGGAATTAGATAAAACGTTGTACGTAAACACGTTATGAAGAGAGCGACATTGTTCAACACGCGTAATTTGCAGAACTCGCTAGCGCTCGTTTTGGCAAATATTACGCTTGTTGAACAATATCGCTCTTTTCATAACTAATTACGTAAATATCTATTATATGTTTGTTCGAGACCATAACGTGTTTGTTGCCTTTTTTTCATTTTTAAAAGTCAACGTAAAGTGGAAAGTGGACATAAATATTCGATATTTCCGAGGATATTGTAATACTTGCAGAAGAAAATATTTTATTTACGACGATTCTTCCATATTTTGTGAGTGAAGAAATGGCTAGCGAAGGTTTTGTAAAAAACAAACTGATAACTTGCCCAAAGTGCTGCTTGAATTTATGAAGTGAACAGCTGCTTTAATGCAGAGAAAATAAGAGGAGTTGAAGCATTATCGTATTACGATTTAAACTATGTATTATATAATGTATACCAACCATATTTCGATGTGTGGTCGTGAGAAAATAATGTTTTATGGTTGATTCCCAGACATATAGGTACATAACCTCAAACTATTTGAGAATGAAAATTACCAGCATAGAAGTGTTACTTACTTATTAAAATGGTCTTCACAAACAAAATAGTAGTATTTGTCGAAATATTGTCTTTGTTTCGACGCATAGCTTACAACCATAATGCCCTTCTCTAAAGAGTATTTTTGCTTGAGTCACCAGTTAAAGTAACAATTATTTTGTCTGGAGTTTCAATAGGTAGACGTTGATTTACACTATGAAACAATGCAATACTTGGGATACAAAGTTTTTTTCGGCTTTATCCATTTTTAAAGCTTTCAGAAACAAATGACGTCACTCCATGGGCAGCCATCTTTATGACGTAAAACGGGTTTTGGCGGACTTTCAAACTTTATGATTTTCAAAGTCGTTTCAAAAGTAGAGTTTATATTTTTTCGAAAAAATAGGCATGCAAGGTGTTAGGAGACCTGATAAAGTGTCAATTCCCACCAATAGCAGAATTTATGCTTGTACCCTATTGTAATAGTACTTTGAACTAATTCGGAATAAATAAACAAACACCAAATTTCCAAGTTTCCAAATTTTGTGACATATTGGAGTACTGTTATTGTTTGACAATGAACGAAAATGTACCCCAATACTTATTAAGATCACCAAGGTTGAGTGAAAATTGGTTTACGTGGAAGATTGACCAGAAATACTTATTTCAAAGTACAAATTGTGAGTGAAGAGACTTTTATGTCAAAAAAATTTCATATCACTCGTACCGGTTCCACTATTTTTCAAGATATTCATGTTTTTCAAAAATATCCACACGCAAAAACTCAAATTAAAAACCAAGTATTAAGTAGGGAATGAGAAACAATACCAGCGTGGTTCAAACAAAACTGACTGATATCTCAATTACCACAAAAGAACTAACCAGGAAAGAACTTTCTGGCAAAAACATAACAATCTGCACTGATAGTTGAGAAGCCCTATTAACCTTGAACAGACAACGTGTTATATAGAGGCTAATACTAGAGTGCCACCAAGATAACAATATTATCCTGAGGTGGGTTAAAGAGCACGACAGGAGTAGAGGAAATCGCATTGCCGATTCTTTAGCCAGGGAAGCGACTGGAATGGAAATTTCAAGACCCAGTGACACCTACGGCCTAACGACCTCGACAATTGCGGAACTAGCCAAACGTTACACCCATGCTCAATACCTTGAGAGATGGGATGGAATCAAAGAATGTTGTCTTGCCAGGATCACCCTGGGTGATCCTGGGAAGCTGGCGCCGAAAAAATATTTGGCGATGACCAGGAAAAATCTACGTTCAACAGTAGGATTCCTGACTGGCCACTGTCAACTAGGGAAACACCTCCATACTATGGGGCTAGTGGACACACCTCAATGCAGGATGTGTGAACAGGAAGATGAAACTGTCAGGTATGTATTGGTCGAGTGTCCAAAGTTATCGTCAATAAGAGAGTGTGTGTTCGGTGAGTCTTGGCCTACACCTGCCGATATAAAGGAGATGTCTTCTAGTGACTTGTCCAATTTCCTGCGAGGGCTAAGCCGTGACCAAAAATTGTGTACTCCCCATTGAACATTGGTCTTCAATTGTCCATTTTGTCCACTAATTTGTCTCTATTGATCCTCCATTCGCCATAATTGGTCCTTCATTGGTCATAATTGGTTCTCCATTGGTCATAATTGGTCCTAAATTGGTCATAATTGGTTCTTTATTGGCCTCAGATTATCATCGAGGATATCGTCCTAAGAATCTGCGTTCTCCTCTTATTTATCCGAGTTCTTGGTATCGGTTTAATATATATTTCACTGTCTTCCAGCCCCTCGTCATCGCTGAAACTAGTTATTCTTCTCCGTTTCTCTCGAAGCTTTTGTTTTGTTTTTCCCGAATCTTCAAGATTTTTCTTTGTTTTACTTTGTACACCACTTCGGGTTCCAGTTTTCACACTTTTGTTGGAAGCAATTGAGAAATTGATAGATGTGCCAAGCTTATCGGTGGTGACTTTGCCATTTGATTCGTCAAGAAGCCAACAAAATGATGACTTTCTTATTATTACTGTTTTACCTGTGAGATCCGTTTTAATAAACGGGGATTTTTCAAATAAGGTGCCTTCTCCATATCGGTCAGAATAATCTTTAATATCAAGTTTTTTTTAGGTCACTTGGGTCTTCTGGGTCTTTTTTTGTTTGCCTATATATCTACCTTTAATAAATAACCTCATATGTTGTACCATCGTCAACTAAGAATCAACAAGAGCCCACATGTTGTTGAAGCGTTCAGTCTGGCAACTCTGACACCGCATCGACTAGTCGAACAGTCGAGTGTGCGCTAGTCTTATATTCCATTGGTCCCCAATTGGTCTTAATTGATTCTGCATTGGTCGTTCATTGGTCTTAATTGGTTCTTCATTGGTATTGTTCTACATTGGTTTCAATTGGTCCCTCATTGGTCTTAATTGGTCCACATTGGTCCAGGTCTGTACACCACATTGGTCTCGCGGTTTACCCCTCGCCTTCCTGGGAAGGACATAATGGACGATGATCTAGGAGGACAACTCCTCGGAAGGACGTACAAAGGGTCACATGTGGCCTTAGTGCTGTGATCTTACACTCACCATCCCTACTCTACAGATAAAGAAACAGATACCCCTGTTGTCATCTCCATTCGCTCGTGGTCATGTCATTGGAGGATCTCGCGCACGCTATAGTTCGACTTATTTGCTGAACACTAGGTTAGACGGTGCGGGAGAGGGTTGGCGATTGCATCAAACGAAGCCAAGGCGCAATTTTACTCGCGTCTGTATTTTTTGCGATCATTCCTGAGATACTTATTCGAGTTATATAGTACAAATGAGTGACATAATGTGCATAAAACGCTTGAAGCTTCTGAAATAAAATGATAAGGATTCATACTTTATTTGTGTGAACAGCTTCAATATTATCGCATTATAATTGCCAATTTTTTTTAAGTTTGGACTTTGTTTTATAATATGTAGCGATATTTTTGAATGCCAAGAAGCACTTTCTGAGAACCTCAAAATATGTATGGCTACATAAACATATTATTAGATGCCTTCTCTTGATTTTTTCTCCTTCGGTTTAATTCGGTAATAAGCAGTCCGTTATTTTTCCGTTGTGAATATACTCTGCTACATTATAACTTAGGTATATATCACATGCTGTTGTTTTTTGAAGAGTTATCGAAATGACTCGCAAGCTTGAAACTGTATAATGCAAACACCAGGGCGCATAATGAGCAGTGTACGTGCTGTGGTAGGAATGTGCTATATACCAGGGACGTGCTCCGCTAAGAAACGTTAATTGATGATATGTGGCGTCTTCTAAATTCGCAAGGGGAAAATTTACTTAAGCTGACTAGACTATATCGTGAGCAGCATGTTTTATTCAGATTCCTGGGAGTTTATTCGTTGGATATGTTAAATGCTGTTCCTAAGCAAGATGGTATATAGTGGAAAACTGGAAGTATCCTCAAATATCATCATACTTCCATTATACTTTATGGAAATATCAATTTATAATACACCTGAGACACATTTTATTTATGTTTCAATGAAAGCTACACATTTGTTCCCAGAGATCATGACATTAGATACCAAACATGATATGATAGGGTTACACCTTGGTGGGTTCATTGTTGGCTACATTTTTTTCATCATCGAATCCATTTTTCCATTTTCTTCATGCTTCTTGAACATCCGCCACTTTCCCAATTTGATATTCTCTGTTTTTTGTTGATTTCTTATCATTTTCACTCCTCGCAATTTATATAGGTATTTTTCGATTCTCTCATTTGAATTAGTTCTCAATTTCTTCTACTTTCATCTCTCTCCATTTTTTCCCTTCACTGATAATGTATCCCAATCATTCACTCGATCATATTTTTCTTCTCTTCCTTTCTGATACTGCTTTCCTTCAATCTTTTCCTTTCCCATGTCCCCTTTTTTCATTCTAATTATCATTTCCACTTTTTCTCAATATTACATTATTTTTCCGCAACCATGTTTCTATCTTCTCAATTCCCTCCGTTGAAATTTTCTTCTTTTTTAAAAGATATATATTTTCCCATTCCCCACACTTTTCATCTTAGTCAGTTCTCCATTTCCCCACTAACCAATTCTACTTTTTGTTCTACTTCACATCAGGACATTTCCTGCTCTTCCCCTTCTTGATGTTTTCTTCTCTCTTTCACTTCATCGATTCTTCCTCTCCCCACACAGTCTCCACTTTCCCCCATTTTTCTCCTCATTGCAGTACCTTCTTCCCAATTTTTCTTCTTCCATGTATGTATCCCGATTTTTCCAATAAAATCATTTTTTTTATGATGTACTCACTTTTATTCTGCCCTTTTCTTCTACTCTCACATCGTCAATATCTTCTTTTTAACTATCATTAGATTTTCCAATTTTTTATTTTCTCACTCTTGCCTACGTTCCTCATTCTACATCGATTTTTTATATTAATCACAAAACCACTTTCCAATTTAACTATCCACTTTCTCCTTCATTTCCGTTCCACCCATATTTTGACTAGGTAGGTTCCCTTTATCTTCTGATCCCTTACCTCAATTTTAATTACCCTGTATATATTTGTATGATTGTAGTTTACCAAATGACTGGAGAATTAATAAATTTATCATCATTTTGCCATAATTTTTACTGAAAAAAAAGATGTTTAATGGCCCTGGCATAAGCCTCATAAAATGAATGCAAATAATAATAATTAATTTTTTGATATGCATTTAACAATTAATGTTTCTTTATCTTAACTTTTGGGTTATTTTCCGCATGCTAGTAGAAAAAATAGTATACTCAACACGTGCGTAAAGTGAATTGCTGGCCGAAAGTGAATTGCTGCAATAGCGTGCGGAAAAGTATCACTTTCCGCACTAGTTAGGTAAACTACTATAGTAGATACAATATCAATGAATTCTCTTCCAAGTTGTGCTATAACAGAAATAATTTTTCCACAAACAATTTATCACAACATGACCATTATCGGAAGGAGTATATGGAAAAATGAATCAATCGAAAGATTGAGTTTTCAAAAATAACTTCATTCAATATAGGTTGTGCAGGGACGACGGCAATAACAAGAATGAATTTATGGAATGAGATCGAGCTCGGCGTTGTCTCCGGGTATCTTGCAGCGTTGGCCAATTTTCATACGGGTTGTGCAAGTATGTTCATATAACTTGCAGTTCCTGATTAGGGCTGTGTTCCGTTTTCATCCAGCCACTTTGTATATCTCAACTGATGACAGTGACTATGGCTGCGACAAACTAGGAATGCTACTCTGGTCTCCGGAATCGCATTTTTATACTCAATGCAATGATTTATGCGTCATCGTAAACGCATCATCTGACAAAAATGCGTGCGCAGTATGTACTTCTCGGACGCATACAGATACGTTTAACGTATACATGCGTATACCGTAAACGTAGGTTTTGTTGAGCTGAAAAGGCACTTGGAACACTCTTATATAAACGATTCACTCCACGTGTCACTTGTCTATTTTTTGCTATTATTAGATTGTTGCCTAGCTTCTCCTCATCATTGGAAATGTGTGAAACCAAAGACTCATCCATATCATCATCATATTTTCCTCATCTATCAGAGCTAGGACAGCGAGCAGCCGAGTAGGAAGGACGTGTCTCGAATACTCAGAAGCAATCGAAGCAGATTTTGAGAAAGCGATCGGACGGAGGTTGATTTTTATCAACCGAACCGGCGAAAGCTTATCAGAAGACGAAAACAGCGTTTTAAACGCAAATGTGTTTCTCAACACTTTTTTCTATTTATGAAAGTCTTGAAAAATATTTTTATTTTTTAAGTCCGGATTTGATAGATGTTTTGTATGTTTCAGGACCTGTGGAGGACAGGAACTATTAAAATGCCACCCAAAAAGAAGAACGACAGCCGTGCTAGCAGCCAAGCTAGCAACAGGACAAGGAAGACAATGGAAACAACATCGGACTCGGACAGCGAGGACAACGAGGCAACAAAAGCCGTGAAGAACGCAGAAATGGTGAAGCGAGAAAGCACAAAGAAAGCGGAAGAAGTCACGAAAATGCTGAGGGACATGGAAATAAGGAAGATACTCTAAAAGAAAGGGACAAAGCCGAAAAAGAAGCAGCAGAAGCGAAAAAAGCCGAAGAAGAGATGAAGAAAACCATCCAGCGCATGGAAGACGAGATGAAATTTCTAAGAAAAGCCATGGAGAACATGGCGAAGGCGGAGCAAGAGGAGAAGAGAAGCCAAAGCCGCTCAGAAAGCGTCCGCAGAAAGACGCAAAGGACAGAATCCCCAAGAAAAGACGAAGACAGTGAAGAAGAGGAGAGGGATCTCACGGAAGTGATATCCACCGTGGACATACAGAAAAAAGAAGCCGCCGCCCGGAGGAAAGCCAACGAGAGGGCGATGGACGAGGCCATCCGCGAAAACAAGAAGACGACGACGCACCGACCACCACCCGTCATCCTGCGGAGCATCCACCACTGGAGCTTCGTGAGAAAAGAAATCGAACGACGAAACATAAAGACCAGGTACATAACAATCCGGGAGAGACTCGGAGTGAATATACCCTGCGACGGGCCAGAGGACTATAGGATCCTCACAAGGTACCCGAGAGAAGAGAGAAAAGAAATGGAGTGGTATACGTATATGCCACAAGAAGACAAGATGGCAAGGATCGTCATCCGAAGAATCAGGGAAAAAATCGAGAGACAAGTATAAAACGACTAACCCGACTACATTCCAGATTCGGAGAGAGAAGACCGCTACCCACCTACCTGGTTGAGCTGGAGCCTGAAGAAAAAGAAAAAATCTGGAAAATCCAACACATCCAGAATGTGAGGATCAGATGGGAAGAACAAAGAAGAGCAAAAGGGCCGACACAACGCTACAACTGCCAAGGCTTCCACCACGAACAGACGACGTGTCACGTAAACACGAAATGCGTGAAGTGCGGAGGACCACACCGATCCAACGACTGCCCATGACCGAAGACCAAGCCGGCCACCTGCGCAAACTGCCAGGGAGAACACCCGGCAAACTACAAAGGATGCCCAAAAGCTCCAAACAACTAGAAGACAAGGACAACAGCAACAGCAGTAAAAAAGACAGGAGTCAGCTACGCCCAAGCCGCAGCTAACAAGAAAACAACGACGACAACAACGAAACAACAAATCCCCGAACAGGTGACAAAGCTATTAGCTCAGCTAATGGCTTGAAGTCGCTTGTAAGAGATCGGAAAAAAAAGAAGACACACTCTATAAGGGTGTTTTCAGCCGAAATTGCCGGCTGAGGACGCACTTTGTAGAGGCAGCGCAAACACACACAACGGAAGACCGCCGAAGAAAAAACCACCGAGGTTACACGCCAAAGAGAAGACGGCTCGCCCCCAGCTGATAGCCCTTAACTAGGGATGAGCTGTACGCCGAAACGCGAACTACGATAATGAGACCCATTGGATAAGATGGGGGGAAGTGGTGGAAGTCCTCCCCGGAGATGTACTTCGCTTAGAGAGGAACATCCTGGGTGGCACGGGCTCATCTAGGTTGTGTGTGTGTTCATCTAACAATGCTCAAGAATTGAAAAATCGCTTTGATGTTTTGCTAAAAATATAAAAAAACTTACATAGAAACTCGAGCAAAAAATATGAGAGACAACACAATTAAATTGGGTTAGGTGAGCCCAGCGTCAATTACCTCAACTCTTTCTAAGATGCAATGAAATACGTGAACGTATTGGGTATACCTCGTCTCAATACGCTTACGTTTATGTCTTGCATGGAATGTCTAATGTTTCAAGCAATGCGCGCTAGTTGTATTCGGTCCTGAAGCTTGCAATATTGCGCCCAACTATGTATCTATGTTGGGGTTACATCCACTAAGACCCACGATGTCCTCCTAACTTAACTGGTGTTTTTCATACAAAAAAATGGTTAGTAAGTTTCATAGTGAGTTTCCCAATAATGTGGAGCACTATAATTATATAACCTTTCAATACTTATTTTGTTAACATCGGACGACAATCAAAACGGTTCAAACATCTACTTCATTTTTATTGGTCCTGCTCAAACTTTCATTTTTTTTCGTTTCATGATCCACAATCACCTTGTGAACCACAAAACTGGAACACAAAGCTGTACTTCTAATTACGGTAAAAAGTTTATTTATCCTACATGGAATGTTATGCACGAGTTTCTATTTCAAAGAAGGTACACGTGAATAACTGGAAATTCTGAATGGCGAATGGTGGTGGATATTTTGTTTGAAGTTTAGTCGCTTAATCTTGGGAAATGGGAAATTCTGATGAAGTTTGCTTTATGCATACCCATTCAGTATCCACGGCGAATTGATTTACGAATTAGCTGCCTCTGCCAAAGATTATTTATTAGGTATATACTTAAAAAAATTAGATTATATTATTGTGATGTAGAATCTCTTTAATTATTTCAAAAATGTGAAAGGTCCATGGAGGTAAAAGAGAGAGGAGAGAGCATAACAGTATGAAGAATCATCGGCCAAAGTGGCTTCTCAATATGGCCGACTTCCGTTGAAACGTAAACAAACCAGAGTCGTACATTAAATTATTAAATTATGCATCTTTTTGAGGTGGTATATATTGGATAAGAGCAGTTGTTTCCAAACACTATTGTGCAACTCTATATTAACTTAAATTCATACTCATAAATAACCTTCCTAATACTGAAAATCACTATTTTTCCAACGTGGCTTTTCAATTTGACACATTTCAGTATATTGAGGTTATTTATGTTGACACAAGAATTGATGACTAATGTCACTAACGTGGCTTCTCAATATGGCGACTTCCGTCGAAAGTTGGTTGAATCCTTAGAACATAAAACTATGGAGGGTAGAGGTAAGGAGAACCGTCTCTGTGTTTGAAAGAGTGTCCGTAACAGCGCGTCCAATAAGGGTGGCTCTGCGACACCTTAGGATACTTTTCAAAGTAAGCGCCAAAAGTGATTAGAAGAAGATAGAGAAATAAACAAGGTAAATAGTTGAAGTTCTGTATACGGGTATTTTACTAACTACTCTAGTCATGAAAATTTTTAAATATTTAAACTCAGCACACTTCACTCCGTCTACAATAGCTATGTTCATATTAGATTTTTTTGGACACCAGCGCTACTCTGGCAGATAATTGAAACTTTATTGTCAGTATACAGCTGGACACTTTTCAACTCTTCCCCCATACAAGACGGTTCTCCTTACCTCTACCCTCCATACATAAAACAGACAGGAAGGAGCATTTATAAATGGGAGGTTGCAAATGGCGAATAGTCGTTTCCGTTTTGACAGTGGCGTACTGTTTGTATAGAGTATGGGATATGTGAAATTTTAAAATTGTAGCTCATTGTAATGTATCATATTATGTGGGTGCGCCAATTATTTCCACTCGATCTCTAGCACGGAAACTAAAGAAGGTATCAACAAGATTTTTTGTAGGTTTATACGGTGTCACTCGGACTACAATTGTAAAATATTTTGATGTATACAGGGTGGCTAGTTTTTGTGGAATGAAAATTAATTTGGTTTTTTTAAATTGAACACCCTGTATACGATTATGTCTTCTGATTCTACTTAATATTAGCTTCACGGTAGTTTTTTGAATTTGTAAATCCGACGCGGCGTTGACAAGTTATTCCTATTATAAGCAGATTTAATGAAAAAACAGCACTTCAGAAATATTAGCACAATAAACACATTTTTTCGAAAATTCCTCCAAAAGGCTAATATGATGTAAATGAAACATACACCTACCACAATAATCACCCAACATCTTCACCTGTTGCACAGGGTGTTTGCCGATGGCGTGCAAATAGTCTAGTTTTCAAATTGCAATAACTTAATTTTTTCAAATGGGACACCCTGTATATTTTTCTTCAGTTAGAAGCTCTCCTTAATACACATTAAAAAAATATAGGGTTTTGGACATCTAACTTTACTATTTACTTTAATAATTGACGTTAAATGAGAAATAACATATTTTACACAATTTTTAATAAGTACAAAATTTTACAAAGTTTAATCGTAAGAAAACTACAATATTGAAAGTTAAAATTTATAATAGGTGTTCAAAATGTCTTCCAATTTGTAGGTCCTGCCCTTCCTATCCAACGATCCTGAAATTCCCTATTTAACCAATTGCGAACATTTAATTGGTAGTGTGGTGTGGCACCATCTAATTGAAACCACATTCCGTTGCGATAATTTTGAGGCACATTTTGTAAAAGGTTTCTAAAATCAAGTTCTAAAAAATTTAAAAAAGCAGCTCCATTTACAGTCCCATCAAAGAAATAGGGACCAATTACATAATCACCTATTATTCCCGCCCACACATTCAAATACCATCGATACTGTGATGTGGTTCTAAATAAATGTTCATTGTGGTCCGAATAATAATGGAAGTTGTGTCTATTTACACAACCGTTCTTATGAAATGTGGCTTCGTCGGAGAATAAAACTTTGTTTAAAAAGTTACGCTCTGTATTTATCTTGTTTATTAACCATCTACAGTATTCTTCTCTACGCGCGAAATCACGCGGTAACAATTCTTGGTGAAGCTGGATATGGTGAGGGTGATATTTATTCTTCTTTATTATGCGTCTAATTGTGGTATTGGAAATATCTAACTGATTGCTTAATTGCCTTGTGCTTACATTGGGATCTTCAACTATACTGATCATTACTTTATATTCGTTGTTATAACAGCTGTAGCATCACGTGAATGTTTTTCATACTTGACGGTTCCCGTTCTATCAAATCTATACTTTAAATTCTCAAAGGTATCCTTTTGTGGATGACGTCTTTCTGGGTATGTTCTTTTATTCACTGGTAGATCCAACAATCGACCAACTGCGTTTTTATATTCATTGGTAGATTGTAGATTGAAGAAATGACGCGTTCATTTATTCCTGTTGCATCAACCAAAATTGCAAACCACTCCAACGTTGTATCGAGGTGGTGGATAACTTTGGTCGTTCACAAAATGACAGCTCAACCTCAAAAACTAACGATTTTTTGAAGCAGTCAAAGAAATGGACGAATTAATAGAAATAAATTTGAAATGTGGTAACAAGGTATTGACGGCGCTATTAACAGCGTCAGAAATTGAAAAAATTTCAAGTGGAACTATCAGATGAACTGCTATTAACAACAATCAACTTAATAATAGATTGTCAGTGGTCAGATGATTTAACTAACAACTGCGTTTTTTTATATGCCACTGATGACTCCAACATGTCGTTGCAGCGGAGACTGACGTCATTCAACCAATGGTGAATAAATGATGTAAAAAAAACGTGCCTACAATCTACGTCAGTAAACGTCAACTTCACAAATGAGTCATAATTAGGGTGTTGCAAATGGCGACTTCCGTCGCATTAAATTGTACAGCTAATGAGTGACAAGACTCCTTCCGTCTGTTTTATGTTCTAAGGTTAAATCACTACCACGCTTACCTTCCCTCCTCGCTCTTTTACCTCCATGAAAAGGTCTCAAGGTTTTATCCCTTTTTTTAAAGTTTGCTATCCAGTGATGATTTTTTCGTATTTACACTGTCTATACTTATTGTACAACTTCGTGAAGCACAAGAAACCATTATTGTTCAATTATTATAAAAAAAAAACGACACTAACAAAAAGAAAATCCAAAAATACCCAATTCACATCTACAAAACAATACTAATGTCAAGTTGACAGAAAAGTGGTAGTAAAATGGCGAAAACCGATACCACTTTTATGACAGGCGTAGCGACTCCTCTTAATACTAGCTCCATGGCTCGAACTCGAACTCGAACATAAATCTCTATGGCTTGTTTGTATGTATAATGTGGTGATATTCCCCAAGACCTGAAATATTCATTCTGCTCCCTCTCTTCTACTCAAATCCTGATGAAAGTCTCAAAGACTAGTAGTTCCTCCAAACAAAGTTCTCGAAGGAATTTCAAGATATCCGCAGCTTGTAGTTTAGGTTAGTGTACATCTTCTATCCAGTATTCTGCTAGATGTTGTGCCCTAGGATCCTGTATGGGAATCCGAAAGTACAGGGTCCGGCAAACTTCTGTCGTAGCTCTATAACTCTTATTGTTAATAACTCACATATTTTTTCAAAAGGTATATGGAAAGGGTTATTGAAGTCAAATATTTTAAAATTATGTCCATGTATACAGGGTGATCCATTAGTAAACTGGACAAAAAACATAGCTTTTTCAAAATGTAACGTCACACTTTTTTTCACATTGTTACAATCATTCCTCTCCGTTTCTCCCAAAAACATTCTATAAAACTAAGAGGACTAAGAGGACGGGAAAAGTGTATTTTTCTTTCGGCTGTCTGGTGGCAACCTTAGGCTCCGGCTAGCTTACAGTGAAGACGGGTGTAATTCACCATAAAAGTTGAATCAATATTTAGTTCTTACTTGGGGCGCCATCTGATTTTGCCCAAGCCTCAATTAATATTATGTTACCCACAAATTCTACTATTATACTGGTAGGAGAAGAGTTTCAACAAGAGAAACTGAATAATCTCTTTTACAATAAAAACCATATTAACAAATGAATATATATATAAAAGCTTGACCTAGATACATTGAAATAGCTCCTCCCCACATAAAACTAATTACAAATAAAATCCGGGTTGTTACCGGAAGTTTTCCTATGAAAAAGAAAATCTTGGTACAAATTTACTAAAAAACATAGGTTAAATAATATCTATAAGAAAATAGGCTTACAAAATCTTGGACAAGACGCTTACCTTTTTTTAATTTATAATTAAAACATGAACTAAAACAAAAGTTGAAGTTTCCTTAGAAATCAAAAAGAGTCAAAATTGAACACGTTTTCTTTCAATAATACAAAAAAATAAGACCTGCTCCCAGTTTACTACAGGTAGATATACGGCCAAGGACACGTCAAGCGACCGGCAATGTGGTCTAGCCAAAAAAAGGAAAATTCTCCTCCAGTGAAAGCGATGACGTGTCTCGTTAAAAAAAGGATGAAAACTCCCCGGAAAGGACTTCAGGAGAGCCCCTCAGCAACGGGAAAAAAACGGCCACCGGCAAGAATGTAACTCAGCAACAGATAAAACCACACCAAAAAAATTGTTGTCTTCATTGAAGAAATCGCTGCCCACGTTTTTCGGAACTTGAGCCTCTGAACCATAACGAAAAGCTCGTCGAGAAAAATATATCGAAATGAAAATAGTTACCTCGTGTTCTTGTGAAGGTCACTTATCGGATATGGCGTAATGGAAATCCTTTTTCCCTTTTTAATCAGTAAAAACGTGTTTTGAGTCGATTTTTCTTTCAAAAATCTTCAATATCGAACATCAAAAATTTCAACTAGTTGTCCTAGCTTACTCCCCTTCTTAGGATGGCTTAACAACTCCACTCTCCAACAACGCCACAATGCACAGGATCAACTTTTTTTGAACGACTTATTCCTCCAACAGGTAAAACGGAAGAACCGGAAGAACTCCTACGTTACAACCTTCCTCAACCGTGGGTTACCAACTCAAGCCCCACCACAAACACGAATAATCTTCGTTTGACCAATAGACAAGCTCTAAAAGGTCGAAGATATGGTTGCCTACCAAACTTCCTCGATACGTATATAGGATTGCCTATAAGAAGAAAACAAAGTGTAAGAACATGTTAGGAACCGTAATAGTTAGTAGTGTACACTCTCAAATTTTCTTAGTAAAACTCCCTGCCATCTCGGAGAAAACCACTTTTTTCCCAAGAAATTTGAATCTGTACCTACTTCCCTTTTTAAAAAAATCGCAACTTTATAAGATTGGAAGCTGAAGCTTTAAAATTACCGATATACAAAGACAAAGGACTGGAAAACTTTTTAAACTCAGTTTGGAGTTTTTTGTCTGTACAGGATGGTCTTGAATGAACTTTACATTCCAAAAACTTGAATGGACGTTATTTCAGTTTTTTCAAATGGGACACCCTGTGTAAATATTTATCAATGGATACTGAATTTCATCTCGTCCAACATTGTTATCCACTAATTTCCGTCGTTTGATGGTTATTTGAAAAAAAAACACATTTTTGTTAAAAATATAAGTAGATAATGGATCAATGATCTTCTTCATGAACAATGTCTTGTTTTCAAGATACCAATTCCACATGTTTTCAATATTATTTGAAAACTTAAAATTATCAAATGGATCACTGCACAGTTCCAAACTTGCTATGTCGACAGTCGATGAGAGAAGACCTGCCGGTACCTTCTCACTTCTTATTTAAAGACATTTCACAATTTTGAATTTCGGGTAAAATTCTTCAAGAATATCGATTTTTGGACCACAGAATATCAAGAAAATCAGGTAATTGAAAGAGAAAACGAGGAAG
>CAJUYH010001861.1:0-44792 GCA_910591685.1 Galerucella tenella
TTCAGACCCATTCGCCTAAGTTTCTATAATTCAGCTCTTGTCGGATACAAACTATTAATAAAGCTGAAAATTTAGAAAGTAGAGAGGAAGTTGGAATTATAAGTTTAATTCCGCAATTACAATTCTTACTTTGTATTTAATCAACAATATATTCAATTAAACTGTAATGACTGTTCCTTATTTGAATTAATTCCAACTTTCAACAAAGTTGGATTTTAAAATATCAATATCCGGACTCAGAGAGCGATTTCGGACTCTTAACGAACTGTAAAAACGTTTTAAGCGTTTCAGTAAACATTACGATGTCGTAAAAGCCATTGTTTGGTAGGAACTATATGGATTTTAACGATCAAATTTCTCAGCATTACTGAGTCAGAAATTTCTATTACAACCGGCAAATATTCAAATTGAAAAAGTAACATCCGTAATCAATATTTTTTAACCGACAATTGTATAAAAATTGAAAGTGTGATGGAGCGCCCTGTATACATATATTGAACAATGTGATTCAATTTGAATATTCTACCCATTTTAAACATTACTATGGGAAAAATCGAAGATATCCAAGATATTAATATAACCTTATTAACTGGAACAATTGCCTTTTTTTGTCTGTTCCCGCTGTGCCTAGGAGGTTCATGTGAAAATTTCATACCTACATCTATTTCCGACCAATTAGAAGGCTTCCTTCTTCTTCCTTCCTTTCTTCTTGTTTAGGTGGCTTGTAGCAGTAAGAGATTATCGCGATAATTTTGCTATTTCCTGCCAATTTAATTGAATTTATAAGTGATAATTTTCCTGTCATAAATGAAGTACATTATATCTTATGGCAAAAGTCACTCAGAATAAAATATAAATTATATATCATATGTTACCGTTAAGGTATATAATGCAGTTATTTCGTAGAATACATAGTTATTTCATGAAATATTCAATCGTATCCGTTAAAATATGTAATATGTTATTAATTTGACACTTTAACTAGTTATTCTATAAAATAACTAGGTGTTCTATAAATTAGCTAGGTATTTCATACATTAACTAATGAGAAACAATTGAAGTGTAAAATAAACAATTCATTTGAAATGAAATTAAACAATGGTATTTCAAGTGAAAAATTCCATGCAAGAAAAGTTAAAATTAAAATATATAAAACTTGAAATTGTTGCCCACTGTCATTTTCAATAAACCTCTTAATATGATCTTCAGTAATTAATTCAAATGATATGCCGAAATTGTACTCATTTTAACTGCCATAAGCTCATATTAGAAAAAGTGCAAAGAAAAAAGTACCGTGTGCAACACAGTCATTGGTTTGATTTTTGGATGATGGTCGTAGGAAAAATTTAGTGTGCAGCACGTGAACGCAAATGCAAATTTCTCCCGAGTGTGACAGTTGCGGTTCACACAATGAAGGTACTATTTATGCACGAGAACATTTAATTAGACACAAAATAGCTATATTTAACTATTATTTATTGACTATCTTGTAGAAATTGATTCAATCGTTGAATGATAGAAAAAATGTTGGAAACAAGCTGGGGAAGCAGAAAGATGAGATTCGCCTATTGAAAAGTCATAGTCATGGTCAATTATTCAGTCTTTTGAGGTTAAGTCACAGTTGAAATCCCGTCACTTCCCGCCTTTTTGTGGTGAGAGATTCAACGCCTCGCTGAGTAGAACTCATAATGTGGTGCAAATGACTACGGGAAGTGCTAAGTGGAAACAGTCCAAATAGCCGTTACTAATTTAACAAGCCCCTATTAATAAAAAGCAAAAAGTTGTTGGCATAACGAGTATAATTATACAAATATAAGTTTAATTCCAACGAGGAAAAGTCGAGTTTTTTACTAAATAAGTACATTCAAATCAAGTTTCCTTTAAACACGAAAAAATGCCATGCACAAATGTGTAATTTCTTATTTTAGCGTTATAAACCATTGGGGTTTTAAGGTATCGTAAAAAAATTAACATCTACCTTCTCAGATATTATCGTAGGAAGCCGAAATATATTTAATAATGAATAAGAAAAAACCTGCAATTTATATAAAAAGTTGAGTTGCAGTGAGTTTCATAGCACGCTACAAAACAAGCAACTTTTCATTATGACAACCAGCTCACTGTTTTCGTGTAGTTTGGAGATGTCCAACTCATGCAAGCACACATTACAGTGTAGAGAAAAGACAAATTGAATCAACTCATTATATTAATTACTGTACATATTCATAGTAAATCACGAAGCACGTCAAATTTGAATTTAGGATTCTTGACTTTTATACTCTGTACACGTGAAGAGCTAGAATTTCATTCATTTGTTTGGGTTGTGCTCAATAACTCAGGCACTTGAACTGAATCTTTGTACCATTCACCATACTTTCTATTTCCATTCCAGAAGCTTTGAGTCTTCTATATAGGCTACCAATTTGATAGTAGTTGTAATGGTTCCCTCTCCAAAGTGCTTCCATCTCAGTCCTTGTAAAGTAAGTGAGTTCTCGGAGAAGCAGTAGGTGTTTCATCAAAGAGTTCACATTTCCTGCACATAGGTTCACAAACTTTGCCCATTTCCCCTTTCTGGTCCGTTGTAAAAAAGATTTATTTTTGAAACCAAACGGTGGGGATTTAATTTTCAGCCGAATTCTCCCAGAAATTTTTTTTTATACGTTTTAAACGAAATATAACCAATTTTAAATTCACCATTTAGCTTCATTGTCTTTGAATTGCCTATTTTAACCTGAAATATTCGGAACAGTTTTTTCCGACGTAATTGTAGGTGAATTGAATTTGAATTCATAGCTTTCAAATGACTCGTTAAATTCAATTTGTTTATTAATTCTTTATCTATTGTTTATAACTAATTAAGCTTACCACACAACCACACTTCTATCATGCAATAAACATCTTTTTTAACAATTTGCAAAAAGTTTCAAGTCGATCCAATCATTTTCGAATGATTTTTTCGATATAATTTTAGTTAAATGACTGAATCATCTGGACCTCCTACTGATTATGGTGGAAAGATAACATAATAATTATCGTTAATACTTTTTTAAACAAATTTTGGCAGAAGCTTTCGTTAAAAATCGTGAAATGAACTCATTAGCCACCACCGTGGCATAGACAAACTGACCACAATCTCTGAACAAAAAAAAGACCAAAAGAATGATTTCAAGGTAATTAAGCTAAAAATCTAATTTATGTTGATAAATACTGTGTTTTCCCAAACGTCCGGTCGGTCAAGTAAATGCAGCATAGCTAATGCCCTTTGAGCCATTTACAGTCGACGGTAATTAGCTTTATTCGCTTTTAAGGCTTTTGTAGGGTGATATTGCCTTCTCAAAGTGAACAAAAATATTAGCTTAATTTCAACTGGAAAAATAGTACTGAATATTGTATCTGGTATTTAATCTTTGTATACCATCCATATTGAGATACGGACACTATATTGAAGTGCAAAATGTTTCAATTAAATACACATCTTATGTGTTTCGGCCTCCAACACCTTTTTTTTAATTCCAGTATGTTATTTTGGGTGTCAAAATAAGAATTTTCCTCCATTGCACCGACCTTGTAGCCATACTAAGGGCCACTTGTAGGTCACCGGCTGAACTGTGGTGAACGCTCGGTCAACTTAAAATTCGTTACACCCCGGTGACAGGAGCGGGTAAACACACAACACGGCTCTTTCAACTGCGCATGACTCAAGACTTTGCCAAATTTAGTAGTAACATAACAATATTGAAAAAAATATGTGAATATCAGAAATATAAAACTAAAAAAAACAAGAAAACCCAGGCCCAAACCCGGTTGATCAAAGTGTAACTATGTATAGAAATATCAGAAAATAAGAAATAAAAAACTAAAAAAAGACAAAAAAACCCAGCAACTGACCGGGTTTCGAACCTACGACCTCTGAGTTGTAAGCCCAATCCCCTACCAACTGCGCTAATCAGCTCACATTCAGTCACATCGAATAAAAGGTTAAAGGCTGCTTGGACGCATGCGCACCTCAACTACTAAATTTGACGTGGTGGGTGGAGCCGTGTTGTATGTTTACCCGCTCCTCCGGTGACCAGCCAATTTAATCTCTCCAAAGTGATCAATTAATGCCAGGTCAAGTAATATCAATTTTGTTGTATAAAAATGGCTAGATTTGTTGATTTTGCAGGCGATTTGACTGATGAGGATTTCTAAGAACTGTTAGGTTAGGTAATAGCTGAAAAATATATCAAATAATCCATCATACTTAATAAACTACTCCATAGGTTAAACAGAGAAAACCAGAAATGACTAGAGAACAAATGAATAGTTTTGAAATATTTGATGAACCATAATTTAAACAAAGGTATGGACTTTCAAAAGATGTGGTACAATTTGTAATAAATGAAATTTCTCCCGAAATTTCGAATATAACAAATGAAAATAATGATGATTATTTTTTAAATGATCTAGCTATCGAAAATTTCCCTGTGGGTCCGTAACTATAGTAACGAGTGTTAAAATTGAGCATTTGTCATTGTGACATACCAAATTTTAGAATTCGTTGAAATGTCGCGATTGGACAAAATTCTTCAAGTTCTATTTAATAAAAAGTAAACCTATTGGGTATTGATACAATACCTACTTTTATTTCTTCTACTCGAGAAATAGTTCACCGAATTACACTCGTGCATCAAAATAGACCAGATAATTTTTTATTCAAGCATGTTGTCAGTAAAAACTGCATTGGGTTATTTTCATATTTTGTTAAAAGAGCCCTCCTCCTTCGAAGTCGGACTCTTTCGCCAAAATATGTGAATAAACTCATGCAGTTATCAGACAACATGCTTTCATAAAAAATTATCGGTAATTTTGATGCATTTGTGTAATTACTTCCGATAATTTTTTCACGCTGTTTAATTGGATCTCCGTTCGAATAAATGCGTAAGCTATTGGGTACCGGACATTTGTCAGTGTCATTTTTATTTGACGTTAAAAATTTGCTGTCCGTTAACCTGTTTGATAAAGATACTTACATATTTGCATTTTGCTAATTAGCTTAAAAAAAATCACGCTGTGGTAATAATTTTTTTTTGAATAATTTCAATTAGATTAGCACTCGTCTTTATTGCTATTAGGAAATCCCACTAGTGGACTTCGAACCTCGAACCTCGTGAGATTTCCATAGCAACAAAGATTCGTGCATCTAGTTAAAATCATCAAAAAAATACCACAACTTGTGCAATTACTGTTGATAATTTTTCCATCGATATCGGTAACAAGGTAAGGTTTTGGAGGACCTCCACCAGTGCCTGTTACCTGCCGTTTTTTTTTATTGGCGGATTTGTTTTTCAAACAATTCACATCCCTTATAATACCGCCATTAACACCATTGTACGATTCTCCGATTGCTTTCAAAGCTTTTTTCTTGCTTCTATTCATCTCTGTGTTAAACTCTTTGGACTAAATTATATGTTTGAAATTCTCTATAATTGATATTAAAGTTGCTTCTTCTTTGCAGGAAAAGTTAACTGACCTTACATTTTTCTTCTCCATTATTTTATTCAATTATGTAATGATCAACTTCACAAAATACTAAAATCTGTTCCCTACAACACTCTCAATTATTGGAAATATTGTTTACCTTTAACAAATACAATAACTTCGTGAATATTTTGAATATTAACAAAATGCCAAGCTTACAATTAACATGCTATACACACAAATGACAAAAAATGTTAATTCTGACGGCTATCTGTCCCATTTGCATTCATTCATTGCAGCCAATGCTATTATTTCTTGCCTAACCGTTAGTAAGTTTATTTTGACTAAACTATCGTTTGAACAAGCTATGTGGTATTGACTGTCCGGTCACCACCAACCCTCCAGTCATCTAACCATCTGGTCACCGATGCTTTATACAAGCGGGCCTGCCTAATGAAATAGGCAATTGATTTATCAGAAAATCAAGGAGCACGGCATCAATCAGTGGTTTTTTCAAATCTTATCGAATCAAAACTACTATTATAAAAAATTATGAAATTTCATCAATTAAATGACACATATCACTGGTAAGATGGGTTTATTGGAGCAATCAATGCTTTTTATAATGAGACCAAGTTAGTTTATATCTATAAGCGTTAAACAACCCTTTCCTACACCATTTTAATAGGTACGTCAAAAAGTCACAAAATGACTTCATATAAGCTTAGTTATAGAAGATATATCTATTTAAGTTGCATTTTAGTGATCTTTTTGGAATCCTGAGAAAGGATTTTTTTTTGGCCATTAATAATTACATTTTTTTAGACTATCGACATTTAATGACATTGTCGACGTTATTTTCACCTGGAAAATACGAGTTAAAACTAATAATAATTATCGGGCCGTGATGACTCATCCCGAGAAGCCAAATCAATGTATACATAAATCCTGAATCCTACTAGAAGTGGAGTGTCCAATTATACACTTCAATCAATATCAATACTGAGCATTAAATCAATATATCAGTTTTCATTGATATGTACTGTGTCTGTATACAGTAAGATATAAAAATATGCAGAGTATTGATATCTTTCACTATTTTTTACTATTAATTATACCAGAGGTTGCTAGAAGGTTGCGTACGTAGCTTAATCGCACTTGGAGTTGGATCACAGTAGGCTGGGTACCAGGCTTTGCAAAATAGGAAACAAAAATGCCCAAGAAAGTGGGTTGCACAGAAATCTCTCGAATAGAGAGAAAATTTCAAGTCAGGCGAAGCAGTCCATTGAGTGAACATTTACGTCTAAGATGGGTATGCTAACGGGACACTGTAAGCTTAATAGGCACACGAAGCTGATGAGGTTGACGAAAATAAGTGCAGATTCTGTCACTAGGGAGAAAAAGCTACAGTGTGGTGAAAGTGCGGTTTCACGAATTAGGCAATGGGATGCCACCGGATAGAAGCAGCATGAAAGGTTTGATATCGAGGCTTGAAAAGAGCGGAGAGGAGAATATAATCTAGATTTAAAGGGCCAAAGTAGATCAGAAAAGGTCGCAATGGAATGAATCAATTAGTAAGTCAATCAAATCTAATCTAATATGCTGCAAAGTTAAACAAGGGTAGACAATACAAAAAAAAATGTATGCAATTTTTTTGGTTAGAGTCTTTTTTAGATTATAAAGGAATTTTATTTTCTATCTCATGTTCTTTTGAAACTCGGTTGTTGTGTTTGTAGGTAACTTTTGCTGATTTTCATGATACATGGGTTATAAATTACAATTATTTTTAATGAATTTACAAGTTTTACGTCAAATAAATCCTTCTCATTTTATGATTAGGTATCCCCATAATAATAGAAAGAATAATTAAACGAGCTGTATACTGAAATTCCATATAATAGTGTGCATTATTTCGAAAACGAAAATATATGAGCTTTAGTAGACGACAGAAACACTATCTAATGGTTTTTGTTTTTCCCACTCGTAGAGCGTATTTTTTGAGTGGCTGAAATACAGAAAGTTTAAATCTTGCTTAGCTGCTATACTACACGTACGTTTTGACTACTTTTCAAACATCATAAATTCAAGAGTTCACATGCTGTGACTAAGTCCCTTCGGGAAAATTATTAAATAAACTGTCGCGTTCACCGGACTTTTATTTGTTTATAATGACGGTAGTAGAATTAAGATTTTTTCAAATAATATCAATAATGTATAGCGAATCGGAAGAAAAAGGAAGTTTAAATCCTCTGATTTTCAATTTCGACGTTGAAGGGACTACAGAAATATAAAATGGAAAATTAATGTCAGAAGTTCAAGAACAGTTCAAGAGGAAAGAATTACAAAGCATAGATTCGCAGACGGTACCTTTAGTTGTTGGAAGTCACTTGGAAGAAATATTAACCGGAATAAGAAAAGAAAATCGATTTTGAATTATTTATTTATTCACCTAATGATATGGAACATACAATGCAGCAATCAAACAATAACAAACGCACAATTTAAACTACATTACTATACAAAGTGAGTCTTATAGATTTTGGTGTGCAAGTGTCTAAAATCATGTCCATTTACGTTTCCATTAATAAAAAAAAGGTAGAACGTGTCGCGGGACACACGGTAGGAACTTTAGTTCCTTTTAAGCAAAAGTTATGTAATACATCTGACGTTATAGATAAACAATTTACATATTCTTTGGTGGTTGAGTAGTAAGCACACCAGACTCTCACGCGGTAAACCCGGGTTCGATTCCCCGTGAGGAATTTTTTTTATTGTTAATTTTATTTTTAAATAGTCATTCTGCTTGATATTAATAACGACAACAGGTGGACGTTTGAAATATTTAGCAGAATATTCATTATTATAGAATAGATAATGGTACGGTACCCTTCATGAGGGAGTCCGACTGGCAACATCTATTTATAACAGCATCGTATATTTAAAAAGGGAAACCGTAGCATTATACAAATTGGACATTCAAGAACTGTACGTTTATCACAAAAAAATTAGTGGAAACAAAATTGAATTGTTAAATTTCCAACTTGAAGTTATATTACAGTTTATAGAAATTTTTATTTTCTAGATTTTTTCTTAAGTGGGTCGTAGAAAAAATATGCTGCTCGACTCGTGTGGATTGTCCATATCGCACTTGAACGATTGAGCACTCCGCCTACGGCGTCGTGCTCCATCTTCGTCCTCGTGCGATATGGCCATCATATCCACACTAGTTGCACAAACTACAATTTCTTTCAAAATATGCCCTTTTACATTTAAAAACTACCTGCCAAATGTCAAATCAATTTATCCATCCATTTTGAAGTTATCGAATTAAAACATTCAAGTTTTCAAAATTTCAACACCCTGTATTTCGAAAAGTAGCTAGACCCCTTAATCGAGCAAAAAAAATTATGGAAATAATAGTAAGAGTTTATCCGAACAAATTCAAGTAGATCACTAGCACTGCGAATACCAGCTTTGCATAGAATTTCATCGGTGGTTCAGTGGTTAGAATGCTCGCATTGCACGCGGGCGGCCCGGGTTCGATATACGGGTAGGAGCATATTTATTATTATGAATCACTGCTTCGTAAACGAGAGAGAGACTAAGGAGGCACAAGCACGCAAAAGCAAGGCACATAACGAAGCAATGTAACATAACGTAGCGTAACGTAACGCGTAACGGTCAGATCTTTTGCGTCGCGACCCCTGGTCGCTCAAACATAACCTGGCGTAAAGAACTAAAGTTCCAAAATGTACCCTCATCGCAAAACAAAACATAACTTAAAAAATTTGGATCGTTTTTCTATTTTTCCATCATTATGTCTGAAAACTCTTCATGTCTATGGAAATAATATTCTGACAACTCTTGAAGTGATCTTATTTTACATGAAATTTTCATTACGGTCGCTTGTGGAATATCAAGTGAATATATGTCTTCAGTCGGTTCGTTGTCAAGAGAAACCGCTCGGAAGAAAATCACGTGTACATTGAATGACCAGGGCAAGTGGATAAGTCCCGTTTCAGATGGACGCGTATGGTACGCGCGCGTACCATACGCGTGAGGTCAGATATCATAAATTAAATGTAGGTTTTCAAATGGACGCGTAGAGCGGACTATGATATCTGACCTCACGCGTATGGTACGCGCGCGTACCATACGCGTCCATCTGAAACGGGACTAAGGTTGGACGGGGCGTATTCAAAAGCGGGTCGTCCAATACGCAGACGACTTAGAAAAGATCTCGCGTGATCTTTGTTTACATGCGGTTTTTCTTGGTGCCATACAGACTATAGTACTCGTCTTCTACCAAGACACAAACATCTAAAGATTTGTTTTCAATAGATGCAGGTTTTCTGCGCCCAGAATTAGATAAATCTCCCTCTGAACCAGTATCGTTGAGTTTTTTTACTGATTTATTGATAGTAGATATTATGGGACTTCGGTTAGGATATGTTGTTGGCGTATATCACCATATAATAATCTCATTAAGTTCCCAATTCGTTCTTTTTCAGATATACGACCCATTGTAACTTTCTCTGTATGCATATTGATCTCCGTGTATTGGTCTTGTAGCCAGTATACCGTCTCTGATATGTCTGTCGAGAAGTTTCTCAAGAGTCTTCAGCAAAAATGACATTAGACTGATTGGTCTCACAGCTTTAGCCGTGTCTTGTCCAGATTTTCTAGGTTTTGGTATAAATGTAGCTCTGATGCGTTGCCAGGTTCTTGGAATATGCCCTAGAGCTTCAATAACGTTACTTGTTAGGTTATTATATTTTAGCATCAAATAATTTTCCATAATCCTATGAAGTTTGAGTTTTACTGCCTTCTATTAAGTAGTAACCCTTAAGTATTCTCATACTAAATTCATCCATTACAACTTCCACAGATAATTAAATACATTTATCATTTTTCAAAACTTAGGAGGTTATATATTTTCCCGGTCTAAATTTTCTTGGAACGTTTTGTCATTTTTATTTCTTTTTCGAAATGGTTCTGGATAGTCTCGTTTGCCAAGACCGTTACAAGAAACGCCAACAGAAGGATTTATTTGAGAAGCTGCAGTTCTAATTATTTAAAATCCTTTCATAATTCATTTAATTTCAGTGAAGTGCAGCAAATTTTTTTCGGAATACTCCAAGGAATCATAAATTGAGTTTTTTATTGAAGAATAGAAGTGGATCTCAGTTAATTTTTCTGAATTTTGTATACGTTGTTGAGATTGATCCCCTGAACAAGATTGTTCATAGGCACATTTCAATCCTCTGAACAGTTTTTGAGATACTGGACATGCGGGGTCCTACGTAAATTCAACTTATTATTTACTAGCTTCGCACGGGTTCTTTAAAGTAGATTTAGCTTTCAGTAAAATTGGCTGAGTAGATCGTAACGAACAAAAAAGCTTAAAAGCATAAATGTCGAACTTTGTGCCTCCCAACAGAAGTAGCAAGTACGTACCGACCGTGAATGGAGAAAAATAGTATACACCACACGGGCAGAAGCTTTGAGAGCCCTGAACTGCGCGCACAGTGCAAAAATCTCAAACTTTCTGCACTTGTAGTGTAATTTACTATTGTATACGACATTATCAACCTGATCACGCGAACAAATTATTAAAACTCAATGAAAAAGAAGTATGTTTGCAAGTATCTATATGTTTGTTCCGCCTACTTAAAGACAAGAATGTGACCTTGAAGCCTTGAAGCCTTGAAACCTTGAAGCCTTGAAGGCTTGAACTGAGGTATATATCCCTCTTCTATCCAGTAGCCTCCGAGGTGTTGCCTAGGATTCTGAATTGTTATGCAATCTACAAGTATGTTGTGTTCATGGAGGTTTCTTTATTTTTTGCTCCACCATTTTGAGCTTTTCCAGCCTTTTAGATGAAGGTTAGGGTGTCCGTTATTTACGAAATTTTAGGAGACCTTTTTTGTAGAGCACCTAATTCTGTACACGGATATAAGTTTGTCATTGATATGAGAAAACGTGTTCAAGAAGAAAAATGTTTGTGAAAAATGGCAAAACAAGTGAAGTTGATTCAATCAGTGAATACAACGTTTTTAAAACAGATATTGAGGCGATTTTTACCACGTTGCCATTTTATTTGAATGGCATCATTAATGTCCAATTTGATCTGATAAGATACTAATTCCCACAGGCTTAAAGAGGACTAGTAGCCATCAAACGTTTACAGTAATACATACAATTCGAAACACAAAACTTGAAATAAGTTCTGTCTCATACATATATATCCAATAAATGGTTCAATTATTTAATACAGGTACATATTTTTAGTGACCAAATCTAATTCTAATGAATTTTGGTGTATCACCGGGTTTAATATCATTTATTATGACTCACTTGAATAATAGAAACTTCTGTGTTAAACTCAGGAAGGCGGAAAAAGGACTACGAGGATTTCATGGGGATTCGGTTTCTCCCCCAATCCGTAATGGCTGTTTACACATGACTTCTCAATGTGCGAAGAAGCATTAACGACCCTAACTGTGAATGAAATTTGCATTCTCATGAATTGCCAACACCATACACGGCTAAATAGAATCATACCAGGATATGGGCACTCTGAAAGTGCGAAGGTACTGCCATCTGGAGAGCCGGAAAACTTACTGAAAATGCGGATGATAACTGTAAGGCTGCTGGTGGTTTTTCTACATATTTGCGCATTCCTCATGCATCACATTGTCTTTTTATGCCATTTTAAATATCCATGTAAGTGATTCGTGTTTCAAGTTTGTCGTGGAAGTATGAATTACTTAATAGTCTAGGAAATACGTAATTTTAGCTTGCAAAGTTCATGGAAGTTCTGGATATCAGTTTTATTTTTTCCGGGTTAATGAATTCGAATTTCATATTCCCCTCAACCCCTCCCAAATTGTGAGAAAAATGAACAGAACATAATTTTTTTGGAATAAAACGTTATTTTGTGTATTTTAGGAAAAAATAACCTAGAAATTCAGAAAGAAGACGAAATTTTCAGCAAAAAAGATAATATGATATTTTGACGTAGAGCGAATGAGTAGGACGTTAAGGTGATATCAGACGGTTCACTCGAGTGAATATTCACCCAAGTGAATGCTTCATTATTTTTTCATTCCATGTTCACACGACTTAGTGTGAATGACAAAGAAAAGAACATTCATCTGTTCTTCTTCAAAATATGTCGTCGGGTGATGTAGTGCGTCTCGGATTCAGTTAAATTCGAGTGAACGTTCTCTTTGTGTGCAGACGGTTCATTTTTCGTTCATTCTGACGGAGTGAATGATACCGAATGCTAAAATCCAACATCGTTGGATCGGTTCATCAATGAATTCATTCAGCACTCTTGTTGCATTTTAAGTTCAGTTGTATCATTTCGAGTAAAAGATGCCGAGTGAAAGACACAAAAGAACGAAAAGTGAACCGTCTGATAGCACCTTTAGCGCGTCTTATAACATGCGCCTCGGTGCCCAACGTGCTGAATCATCAGATGGTAAAGTCAAAAGCGCTCTTATCGTGCGGGTTCAAAGGTCACTAACCATATGTATCAAATCAGAAGACACGAAGGTTACCACAATGTGAGATTACAAATATACCCGGAGAAAATAAATGATGGTTGATGTTTCCTGCACACTGGTTGACGAGTTTCCACTTTTTCATTCATTCTCGAGATGATCTATCAGATTAAGTACCATTTTTTTTGCTTGAGGATGCAAAATACCGGAAAATTGCTTATTATTATTCATATTGTCAATTTGAATTGTCAAAGTGACAAAACTGACATTTAAATAAAAACTTCGCTGGTGAAAGACTTTTTAGAATCGCTGAAAACTAAATACATATCCTTTTTTCTCCCGTCAAAATTGCATAAGTCTGTCTTATTCATCTTACGGATTTTATTTGGAAGTTATGATGGAACGCATTGAAAGAAAACAAAAAAGGTTAGTATGATTTTGTTGAATCGTATAACTCGCATGATAAGACCAGACAAGCGTAGTTTTCACCGCTTTTGCGATCTTGCTTTTTTATTCGCGCTTCCTATTTTCAGTTTCTTTGTTTATACCCCTGTCACACCTGTTGGGTGTGGATGGAAGAAAAGTGGGTTGAAATGTTCAATAATGTGCCTCGAGTGCAACAATACATGCGATATTAGTCCTGAAGCTATCGTTGAGGATTTGAAAATAGACCATATCTGTCTGTATCTGTAGAGTAGGGAGGGTGAGTGTGTAGGCTCACAGCACTTAGGCCACATGTGACCTATTGTACATTCTCCCGAGGAGTTGTCCTTCTAGGTCATTGTCATTCTCAGGAAGGTGGACAGGTCACTAGGAGACATCTCCTTTATATCGGCAGGTGTAGGCCAAGACTCACCGAACACACACTCTCTTATTGACGTTAACTCCGGACACTCGCATAAGACATGCCTGACAGTTTCATCTTCCTGTTCACACATCCTGCATAGAGGTGTGTCCACTAGCCCCATAGTATGGAGGTGTTTCCTTAGTTGACAGTGAACAGTCAGAAATCCTACTGTTAAACGTAGGTTTTTCCTGGTTATCGCCAAATATTTTTTCGGCGCCAGCTTCCCTGGGTCACCCAAGGTGATCCTGGCAAGACTGCATCCTTTGATTCCATCCCATCTCTTAAGGGATTGAGCATGGGTGTAACGTTTGGCTAGTTCCGCAATTGTCGAAGTCGTTAGGCCGTAGATGTCACTGGGTCCTACAATTTTTAGTCCAGCGGCTTCCCTGGCTAAAGAATCAGCAATGCGATTTCCTTTACTCCTGTCGTGCCCTTTAATTTAACCCACCTCAGGATAATATTGTTATCTGCCGAGGCGTCAGCTAAATCTTGGTGGCAGTCTAGTACTAGCCTCGATATAACACCTTGTCTGTTCAAGGCTAATAGAAAATAGACCATAAATGCGGTCACAGAAATCTATAGAAAGGTAGGTAATCTCATCAGGACAGAAATAGGCGATTCTGCTCTTGAGAAGAAAAATAGCGATAATATAGCTAAGATATTGAGGTTGTCCATGCTAAATAAATATTTGGACGTTGTTATGAATGTTAATTGAAAAAACTACTATAAGTTAAACAAACGATTCACTTTCCCTAATACGGTTTCTAGCTAGTTCAGTTTACAATGAACCAACTTTGGAAGTTTCACTAGAAGAAAAGCTTGTTATCAACGAACGTAATATAAATAGCCGATTTCAATTCCAGCATTGTAGAGTATGTAGTTAATAAACCCTTCCAACAAACTTCATGTCGGTTATGCTTAGAAACTGGAGGAACTTATTGTGTCAACAAGCTAGTGTAGAGAATAGATTAGATATGTCTGAATGTAGCCCTTGTTTAAGTTAGGGGCACATTCAGTTCTAGAAGATTAATTAAGATTCATTTGGCAATTAAGTGTCTAGTTATATTACAGTTATATTATTTCAGAAACTTGTGATCGGTTGTCTACATTTATTTGCATAAATCCACAAAATTCTGCACCGTCTTGATTTACGTAGAAAATACCGTTAAATATATTTCTGTTCCAATGGAATATTAATATTGAAAAATATAGAGGTTGGTTGGTGAAAATGGAATGTAAAATAGTATCTCGTGCAACTAGTAAGAAAAGTACTTCCCCACATATTGCACACCATACTTTTTCTACAACTGCACAAACTGTGACCAAAGTGTACACGCCTTTAATTTTTTTGACGACTTTTCTAAATATACCAAAAGTACACTTTCCGAAAAAGATTTTAATTTTGTATTTCTTTGCCACTCTACAAATTTTCAGTTTGCCAATTTATACTTTTTTCTTGAAATTGCCGCAACAAATCCAAAGTTACTTTTGCAGCTTTTTCCAATATCTCTGGCGTATTATTAAAATCGTCACTATTATCAGTAACCATATTATTCATATTATAAATAAGTACTTATATGTCTTGTTAAACTGATATTTTCAATAGAAATTGGGATTTTCATCAAAGCACGATTGAAACTAACTTTTACAATTTAAAAACTTCTAATATAATCTGACAATTTTGTGACAACTGATTAGGTATTTAAAGATGACAGTAGCATACTAAGTTTTTGTCGATTTTATTTGATTCTCCATATAAATATAATATGTGGCGTGGGAAAAAAATCTTTTTCTACGACCGTGAGTTTTAACCCACTTTTCCGCACGCATTCTAGTTTTGAAAGTAAAATCATGCAAATTTTGACCTTCTTAGATAGTTTTTCACTTCGGAAGTTATTACTATTGTTACAACAGGTGAATAAATAGTATATCATATAAAATCTACATCCTTTCTAGCTTTTTGTCGCATTTTCAATTTTTTGAAAATATAAAATAATGAACGTATTTTGATATAACCCTGTACATTCTTCAAAGTAGTGTCATGACACAACTATCAAACCACCCGGGTTTGATATAAAAAAAAATATATCAAATAAAATTATTTCATCCACAAATGACTTAAAACCGTTACCGTCACCTTCATCGTCATCTTTATGTGACCTGCAACCGATGCCATCCTCATCGACGTCATCTACTTACCAGTTAACACCAAATAACTCCACTGGACCGGCAATTTTAAGTAGTTTACAGAATGCAACAAATTGTGTTTCTATTATTAATATTTATAATAATTATTTATAATCATAATAATAGTTTTTGGTCAGAGTTTTGTATTTGTGTGTTGAAATAAAATAACTTTTGAAAATGGGTTGGTATACTTTTTTGTATATACGGTCGTTGAAAAAATAATGTTCCTAACTCATGCGTAAAGTATCTTTCCCGTCCTTGACCACTTGCCCGGGGTCAACTGCAGTCGTGTGCGGGAAAGTATCACTTTCCGCACTTGTTAGGAAAATAACTATTCCCACACGGCTTAGGCAAAGTGACACTTAGAATATGTTACAAATAGCAGATGTATTGTCCATTCATATTTTAAGACTTAGATAAATAGGGATCTTAGATTAAATTTTTTTCATACAATTTTAATTAATTTACCAAGAATTTTTAAATAATGGAATTATATTATTTTGTATTGTCACTACTTTAATTTTCAGTTATTCTTTTTTTTATGAGCTTTATTGTTATTTATTTGTATTGTTTTGTACCTACCCATTATATTTTAATTTTCAAGAAACAAGCGTTTGCTCGCTTTTCGAGTATGCTTTATTCATTTTATTTTATTTTATTATTGAGGTCATCTTGATACGTATTAATATTTGTAGATATATTTTTTGTATTGTTTTTTGATTATGAATAATATTCATTATTATTATTATTATAGCAAACCAGAATGGTTGGTGCTAAATATCTTGTAGATATGCCAACCCCGTTTGACTTTAAAGTGTAATTCAATAGCCATCAGTGCCTATAGCCCGGGAAGTAGTTGTTGCTTCTCAGTTGAACGGTCACTGTTTTTGAAAAATATTTTTCAAAATTCATAAAGGGTTAGGATCATTGTTATTTATTGTTATTTTGGTAACACCCTTTATTAAATACGACAATATTAAAGGAAACTTTAATGATACTTCATCACTTATTTTATTTCCATATACATACAAATGTGCTGAAACAGCAAGACAGGATCTTTGAAACTCTTATTGAATCAGCAATATTATAAAGGGAACACAAAATCTTTCTTATAAAATGTCGTATACAACATTATAATTTGGTTCAGAAGTTTTCATGTGGCATGAAATACAATTAGGTATACTTATATAGGAAAAAAGAGAAAATTTGGCTTTCATATGAGAAAGGAAAACTCCACAGCTAACTCAGAATAAAATTACCAATGAAGGGAGGGTGTTTGTTCAAAATTTTTGAAGGATTTGTATATAAACCATTTAAGCGAATTGAAAAAGTTATTTCACGAGCAAAGAGTCATGAGTGAAATAAAATTTGCTCTCCAGCGATCTACTCTCTGAAAAAAATTAGTTTTGTTATAGTTTTTCTCAAAGTCTTCACTTTTGCCGGCAATCATAAAATTGATGGGCCGATTGCTGTAGAAGGATCGCCAGTGGCAGGCTATTTAAAATTATTTTAAAAAGGATCAAATTAATAAACATCTTCCTTTTTGTATTTTTATTTTACAATATTTAAGATGATTTTGGAACCAATTTTCAAAAAGTTCTGCAGTTGTATCTTCATGATAATCTATAAGCTTGAGTCGTTAATATTCTTTGCAGACAGCAGCAGACAATTATTGGAACAAATCCGTTTTCTGATCCTGCGTGAATTATGCGCTTTCCTTTGTTTGAAGGTTCCTTAGGCTTACAGTTTTAAAGCCATTATTTCTATTTTTTGGCTACTTTTCATGACTTTCTAGCAATCATCGCTACTTGGCTGCAATATTTAATCTTAATAAAGATAGGACGTCTTTTAAGGAATGCTGAAATTATTCTATAAAATAATGATAAGAATATGCCAAACTTCAGCATTTTTTCTGAAGTACATGCTTCGATTTAGCATTATTTGCTTGGTAAATGAAATGAGTTACTTGGGCCATTTCACCAATAACTCTATGGAGGGTAACCCAGATAATATTTATTTTGGTGTCATCTTATCTAACTGACAGGAAGGGAATATATTTTTCTGCTGGCCATTGTCCAGACGATGAGATTGAAAATCACTACGTTTTTTCCTCCCACCCAATTTTTCATTAATTATTATTCTTTCTAGAGTATAGTTGGTGTCTTTGCAGATAGGCAGGTTTTTTTTAAGCTTTCTAATGAGTCCTCTACTTACAAAATAGTTTTTTTTATTGGTGAACCATTTTACCTTTTTAAAGCACGCCTCAGCTTGTTTAAATCGAACTTCAAAACGCGCGCGTGTTTTAAAGTTGCCGTGGAAACATCAACAACTCGAGAAACGAAGTCTAAATCTATGGTCTCAATCATGTCTAAATGACAATTTTTTCATTATTGATCTGACAGGTTTGTAATGTCAAAACTTTTATTCGAACAATATTTAACAATGTCAAATTTATAAATTAAAATGGAAAGTGCCGTTGGTATTGTTTGAAATATTAATATTTCTATTTTTCAAATCGTAGGAAATGGTATTTAAAGTAATACTATTGACGTTCACAGAACTCAATGAGGTTGAACTTCCATCAAAATACAAATTAGTTTATTTTTTTCTCATTTCCATGACAACGCAAGGCATACATCCTATACATCACGAATTCAACCATTTGACATTTAGTTCTTATTTCCATCTATGATTTCCATTTTTTGTTGTTGTAGTAGTTATAGACCAGTATTTATAATTTCAAAGTGCACCAATAAAAAAAATTGCGTAAAGTATTCGTGGATAACACTTGCTCTTTTTCGAGCACTCCGGCTTCGCTGTCGTGCTCGAGAAATCGCGCGTGTTTCAAAGACCATTTATACTTTAATATACTATTTTACCACTGCTATGAAAAGTGACGTATTTCTCATAGCTTACTCAAAACCAAATATCGCTCATATTGTGAGAAATATTATTTTTCACGACACTTTGCCCACGCCACATACATTTTTCTACGACTGCTATGGAAAATAGTTCTTTTCCCACAATTTACGAAACTACAAAGTGTCACTTTGCCTAAGCCGTGGGAAAGATTTTCTCTTTCTCTTTAAATGTAAAAGGGCATATTTTGGAAGAAATTGTAGTTTGTGCAACTAGTGTGGATATGATGGCCACATCGCACGAGGACGAAGTTTGAGCACGACGCCGTAGGCGGAGTGCTCAATCGTTCAAGTGCGATATGGACAATCCACACGAGTCGAGCAGCATATTTTTTCTACGACCCACTTAAGAAAAAATCTAGAAAATAAAAATGTCTATAAACTGTAATACTTATTACTTCAAATTAAACATTTTACAATTCAATTTTATGTTTCCACTGACTTTGTGGTAAACGTACAGTTCTTGAATGTCCAATTTGTATAATGCTACGGTTTCATTTTTCAAATATACGATGCTGTTATAAGTAGATGTTGCCAGTCGGACTCCCTCATGAAGGGTACCGTACCATTATTTATAATAATGAATATTCTGCTAAATATTTCAAACGTCGACCTGTTGTTGTTATTATTATCAAGCAGAATAATTATTTTTGAAAATAAAAGTAACAATTAAAAAAAACGTTTTCACGGGAATCGAACCCGGGTGTACGGCGTGAGAGCCTGGATTGCTTACTACTCGACCACTGAGAAATATAAAAATTGTTTATCTATTACGTCAGATGTACCTATTACATAATTTTATAAAATCTGAGGTCCTCTTAAATACCCATTTTATTCTGTTTTAAGTATTTGTTGGTAATTTGTACGGATTATTTCTTTTAAGTTTATCTTTGTAAATGAATATTCTTGATCCAGTGCGCTTCTATGAGAAACTTTTTTTGACAAGTTATTTTGACCTTTCTTTTAAATTGAAAAAAGATGAATAACGAATACTAAACTCGAATGCTGATTGGTGGATTTCATATACGTTCTAAGATGTATATGGAATCATATCCGTTTAGTTAACTGATGGCCTACATTTTCATTTTGTAAACTGTGCAGAATAGTAGTTTGTGCAACTAGTGTGGATATGGACAATTCACACGAGTCGAACATTATATTTTTTCTACGATCCATTCAAGAAAAAGTCTAGAATATAAACATTTGAATATACTGATAATAAATATAACTTGAAATTAAAAATGTTCAACAATTTTATTCATAATCGTACCAATTCAATTTTATGTCTTCACTAATTTTTTGTGATAAACGTACAGTTCTTAAATGTACAATTTGTACAATGCTACGGTTTCCCTTTTTAAATATACGATGCTGTTATAAGTAGATGTTGCCAGTCGGACTCCCTCATGAAGGGTAGTACCATTATCTATAATAATGAATATTCTGCCAAATATTTCAAACGTCTACCTGTTGTCGTTATTAATATCAAGCAAAATAATTATTTAAAAATAAAATTAACAGTAAAAAAAAAATTCCTCACGGAGAATCGAACCCGGGTCTACCGCGTGAGAGTCTGGTATGCTTACTACTCATCCATCAAAGAATATGAAAATCGTTTATCTATAACGTCAAATGTATTACATAATTTTTTCTTAAAAGGAACTAAAGTTCCTACCGTGTGTCCCGCGACACGTTCTACCTTTTTTAACAGTTTAGAGATGGGATACTTTTAGTGTTATTTTTGTTTTAGTAGCCATAGTTACTTTTCCTTGTATTCTTTGAATTTGTGCATTTGTAAAAAAAGTATAGTGTGCTCTCACTTGTTGCACAATAAACTATTTCACAATTAGCTTCGCATCTAATGACAAGTGTTTTCGACGCAGTATTACTCTTTGAACACGCACGCTAAAACGGAAAACTTAATACTGCCAAATGGATTCAATGCAGCCATCATACATCCGGTACAAAACTCATTGGCTTGCCCTTGCCTTGTCACTTGACTGTTGTTGGGTTTCATTTCAGGTGAAATTCTTTTAATAAGGTCGTAAATGGTCGAATTCAAATGATTGCTGGCAAAAGCTAAGATGATATACTTTGAGACAAACTATATCCAAACCTGTAACATATAGTGAAAAGTGTGAATTGAAATGAAGTTGTGGTACAGTTGGTACAAAATCAATTGAACGTTTTCATCGTCTTTGCAAACTTTTCGATATGCGTTAGGCTTCGGTGCCCTTTTCTTTCCAACAGTGAAGCCAATAAATAAAATCTACTGGTACATAACATTATGGATTTTTTTTGTGAGCCGCAATCTGAATTTATTTTCCCGGTTTGAAAACTCTCCACTTAATTTTATTTGAATCGTTACGGCACTGAACGCTTGCCAAGCGTCGCTGGTGTGACTCATCCACACTGAATATTGATTTCGTCGAGGAGTTCCTGCTGAGACTTTCCGTCAAGAAACTTACCCTCCTTGAATTTCTACTGTTCTGCAGTAATTGCTTATTTGTTCGTTTCAATGTCCATTAGAAGGGGAATTTTCTGAATATTGCATTAAATGTTCACTCGAGCTGAATGATGATGATTATGACGAAGATAGGATGTTCAAGAAACCGAGTAAAATCAATTTTGAAGAGAGGAAGATAACAACTCGGAGATTAATGCAGAAATATGCCTTGAAATTTTAACTTGGGTTATGAACTTCTAGCTCGACTTGTTATTTAATCTGAAAATTCCAGGGTTCGAATCGATTTATTGTTGCTACCAGCGGCGACTAACTATCCATGATATGATTTTGGTGAAATATGTTGCAATTGGAGTAATTTCTGACAAACGACAAATAATTGTTGTAGGTACAACATGCATGTTATTGGGAATAAAAAGAGTGACTAAGCTTCTATATGTTTCTTGTGGTGTATTCATTATTCTATTTGCTGATTATTTTGGGAAATTGAACTACACTCACCGGCACAAATAAAATAACATGTTTAAAATATTTTTTAACAACAATTGAACCTCTATTTGAAGTAAAAAAGTTTATTTGAGTTAAAATAATAAACCCCATAGATCTTATTACTTAGCCGTAAAGTGCAAGTGCATAGTTGGCCATGAATTTTGAGAAATGTGACAGATCCAACGTGACAGATACGTGTTAAATTTGTGCTGCGTTTATTTAATCTATAGTGATACATTTTTTTATTTAATCCAAAAAATATGTCTGTTAATCACGAAACAGCGGCTGCTATTATTGCGTTGCTTCAAGATGGGAGGAGTGAACGATATGTTGCCCGACAGTATAATGTATCCAATAGCTCTGTGCACCGTATTTTTACACGTTTTTTGGAAACTGGAGCTTACAATAGACGACCTGGAACTGGTCCTCAACGCAGAACTAGCGCTCGTGATGATCGTTTTATCACCTTACAAAGTCTACGAAATCGTCATGCTACAGCTGTTGA
Source organism: Galerucella tenella (assembly GCA_910591685.1). Lineage (NCBI taxonomy): Eukaryota > Metazoa > Arthropoda > Insecta > Coleoptera > Chrysomelidae > Galerucella > Galerucella tenella. Next base: position 22,379 of record CAJUYH010001861.1, read on the forward strand.
AATCAGAAATCAACTTCAGTACGTCCGGCAAACTAATGTAAGCGAGCGGACAGTTAGGCGAAGACTCAGGGAAGTCAACCTAACCAGTTGTAGACCTGCGACAGGCCCAGAACGTCTTAGGCATCATCGTGTTGCACGACTTAAGGTTCGCCAGAATTCATGAGCACTGGGGTGAAAATGGATGGGGGCACGTTTTATTTACTGACGAGTCCAGATTTAGCTTACGGTCTCCAGATGGCCGTGAGAGAGTATGGCGAAGGCCACACGAGCGTTTTGCTGAATGTACCTTCGGCCTTAGGGTAGGATATCAAGGGGTATCCGTTATGGCGTGGGCCGGAATTTCTCTGGAGGCACACACAGAATTGTACATCCTTCCGAGAGGCTCCTTAACTGGTGCCAGGTACATTGAGGACGTTCTCCAAGATTTTGTTGTCCCTTATGTTGATTTTATTGGAAATGACTTTCTTCTTATGCATGATAACGCAAGACCTCATACTGCGAGAATCACTCAACAATATTTAAATGAGGTAAACATTCCTGTTATGAACTGGCCAGCGTGAAGCCCAGATACCAACCCCATATAGCACATGCTTGGGCGAAGAATGCGAAGTCGTGTTCCTGCTCCTTTAACTTTAAATCAGCTGCGACAAGCTCTTTTAGAGGAATGGGAACTTATTCCACAAGCGGACATTCGGCACTTGATTTTAAGCATGCCAAGAAGGACACAGGCATTAATTCGAGCACGTGGGGGCAACACCCGTTATTAATAATGCGGTTCCAAAGTTTGGGATAGCAAGTCGTTCCAGTTTTGAATAATTTAAAGTCGTTATGACACATCAGAAATTTATTTTCGTTCTAGTTTTTTAAATTGTTCGGAACACTTTTTTTTTCTTCAAATTGTTGTTGAAAAATATTTTAAACATGTTATTTCATTTGTGTGAAAGATATTATAATAATAAAACATCACAAAGCATTAAAATTTGAAGTTTGTTTGAAAAAATTCAACTGCTCCGTTTTCCGTGCCGGTGAGTGTAGAATCTGTTTTATATTTTTCGATTCAACTTTTCGGTATCATTATCAGAAAATTCAGTTTTTTCAAATTCTGGTCCCTATCAAACACTAATGAAAAGATTCGACAATAAATAATATTTTAAAGTTGAAGACTGCGTCATCATAAACAATACATTTCATAGAATAGACGTGAACGAATAAAATCATCCAATCATACCCTCCTATCAGGAATTGAGGAAGATTCACAGAATCCGCCAGTGAGAAACGAAGGAATAAAATTTCTCTAGGTTCACATGCAGGAATCCAAGGCAATGAGAGCGAATAACTCAATTTCCAATCCATCTATCAATACTTCCTCCTAATTCCTCCAACAGACAAAAATCACCATTAATGACATTAATAATTATAGCACCTGGCAGCAATTTTGGAACGTGAACGACTCAAAACCTCGAGTGAGATCTAAGCCATCTCTTCCACGGGGAAGAAAAAACCAAATTGTTATCAACCACCTTCGTATTGGTTATACATCATTAACACATCTACACCTCATAACCAAAGAAAAACCACCAAGATGTATTCCAACTTTCCTCTAGCCATCTCCCAACAAGCTGTCCACAATACAATCAAGCCAGAACGATAGCACAATCACCCGAACAAATCGAAGATTTAACAAAATTTTAAATTTATATTTTTTGGAGAATATTACACTTCCGCTAATAACCCTAGCAGTTGATGCGGTAAATAAATGAAAAAAGAAATCATGCTGAATATAATGTGTATTTAAAATTTTGACGATTACAAACTGTGCACTCGCCAAAGTTGTGCATTCGCCAAAATTTAAGTTATTTGTCAGTATTCGAACGAAAACTACGCTTAGAAACGAAAATGGGTCATAAAAAAGTTAAATCTGTTTATTGGAATTGTTGACAAGTTAATTGGAATCTGGTTGATTTCAAATGTAGTTTTTAAAATAACAATTCAGAAATTTTAAATATAAATTATCTAGTCAAGAAGTGAAACATTAAATTGCATTACAATCATTATGATAAGGTACCAAGGGATGTGTTATGGGACACCTTAAAAAATGAAGGAGTTGACCAGAAGAGAATGAGTATAATAGGAAACATGATATATTCGTGAAAATCATTCGTGAAAATAAAATTTCAAAACACAAAAAGGATTAATAAAGGGAGGGGGATTGAGTCCACTATTATTTATTAACTTTATGGATGGAATAATACAACAACGTTCACCTGAGATGAAAAAGCTACATTTAGGCTACAGAGTTTTACAAAGAATAAACATTGCTGAAGGAGTGAGTCTTTGCAGACGATTTGATTATTATGACGGGGACAGAAAAGGACCTACAACAGAATTTAGACACAAGGAATAAAACTTGGAAGGAAAATGGGATGAACATGAATAAAAACAAAACAGAAGTGATGCAAATAGTGTTAAAAAAAATAGGGAAATAAAGATTTCAATAGATGGAACAATAGGTGAAATGCTTCAAATACTCAGGAGTGGAAATTCAAGAAGCAGGATATTCAAATTAATATACGGAACACTTTGAAATTATACTAAGCCATCAACAGGTAATTTATAAACAAAAAATAAATATCAAATGAAACGGAAATGAATGTTTATAAAACCATATGCAGACCAATCCTTACATTTGGATAAGAATCATGGGTGCTCACACAGCGGCAAATGAGGCAAATGCAGGCCGTAGAAATGAAGTACCTTAGAAGAATCAGAGGTGTTACAAAGAAAGACAAAATAAGAAGTTCAAAAATAACTGAAGACCTTGGAATAGAACTAAAACTGGAATTCATTGAAAAACGACAACTTAGCTGGTGGGGGCAATTCCAAAGGGTGAATGATAAGAGTCCTGTCAAACAAGTGTGGGAATCCAAGGTACAAAGAGCTAGGAAAAGAGGTAGACTGAAGCAAACATGGGATCGAGTATAAGAAAAAATAATGAAGAAACAAGAGACAACATGGTTAGCTGCCGATGCGCTAGCAAAAAACAAAAAATCATGGGCAAAATTCGTGTACAGAGAGTGAAATATATTGTTAACAATACAGACATTAACATATACCCTACACCATTAAATAGCAACAGGGAATTTGATCTTATATACAATTATTATTCATTACCAAGTCGTTTTCAAGTTTTGAATAAAACAATTTCAATGAAAGTTTTCCTATGCCTTAACAAAAAAAAATTCTATAAACAATTTACGATTCCTTCGAGTTTATCCAAGAATTTGATATTCACAACCTTGCAAAACACTGATAAAAACAAAAGTTCAAATTTTTTTCATCTGGATTGAAGTGTAATCTCGTTTTTTTCTTATTAAAGTTAGGTCCATTAAGCTGAGATTGTTTTTTTTTTCAATTTTGCTTATCTCAGGTCCTCAAAAAATTCGCGAAAAAAATCTTTTCAGCTTCGCTGTTCGTAACTACTTCACCTTTTTCACCGACTAATATACTGCAAACAGTTATACTAGCTGATTTAAATTTTTGTAATAAGAATCCTGTGGTTCACATAATTATTACCTTCTAATTTATTATATTATTGCTGGTAATTTACGGACTATTCCTATCAACAATTCAATTTTTTCAATCCTTACAGCTTGGAATTTATTTAATTAAGTACCTACAAGTGAAACCAAATATAATTAAAAATTCTACAATACTATATTATTATAATTTTGCTCCCTGACCGGTTTCACGAATATAAGTTCGCACTGACACTGATGTCAATGTCAATATGTGAAAATGGAAAAATATATACAGCAGTAGGTAACTATCAAAGGCATGGAATCGATTTATACAGGGTTTTTACTTACAACGTACGTTCGCATGTAGATACCTCTCGTCAAATTGGACAAAATGATATAGGGATTAAGGGGTCCAGCACATTTACTTCTCAAGAAATACAGGGTGTTAATGTTTTGAAAAATTGAATGTTTTAATTGGATAACTTTGAAATGGATGATTACTTCGGACTTCGGACAAATATTATCAACAAACTTCTCCGAATGTTTTAGATGCATTGCTGTTTCATAAATTAGTTCCTGTTACATATTCCAACCATAAGTACCTACTTGGTATTTATTGGAAAAAATACAAGGATATTTTTTTTAAATTAATACTTATTGAAAAGTGATCTTGCAGAAATTGAAGCACCCTGTATTTCTAAAAGTAAATGTACTGGACCCATCAATCCCTATATCATTTTGTCCAATTTTACGAGAGGAATCTACATGCAAACGTTGTAAGTGTCATTTGAAAACACCCTGTATATGACGTGATGGTGTTTTGAGCTATTGCTTGGGGATTTGATGTTGTCTTGCTGTATTTCTATAGAACTCAATATCCTAAAGCTAATTGAAACACTATTAGGTATCCAATAAACAATCTTAAGGTAGAGAATGAATTATATCTAGTTGTTTATTCATCAAATATAGTTAGGATCAACGATGTGCTTCTAAATTTCTAATGCTTCTAGAAAATTTACCTGTAAATAAGGTTAGGTAAAAGTTCGATGTGGTTATTTCATGTTGGAGCATGATTTTCAGTAGTAATACTATAATGGCCAACTGCACCGTTTCTCCTTTCATAAGTGAAACTTTATTCATTAAGTAAAACTTAATGTAATTCAACTGCCTGTGTCTTATTTAGCTAAGTAGACTGAAGACAGGATGTGGACAGGTGGACAGGGATTTTGATTTTGGTAAAAATTGAAATGTAACAGATGTGGCACTAAATTCTGATAATGAGAATGACAATTATATATAATATATAAACAATATAGCATATAATCAAGTAAATGAATAGCTGCGTCTCCCAGTGATTTATGCCTAGTCTTTATGGATAGAACTACAGAGGATGTGCGTGCCCTCCGCGGCCCTAATTTCGGATAGGGTGTTGTAAAAATCTTGTCTAGGAATTATATTCGTGGGAACACCAAATTCAATTAATACCATTTCGTATAGGTCATCAAAAATCACTGTATCCATTATTTATTACATTTTGTTTGATTTTATAAACTAACTTCTATATATTTTGATAATTTTGTATGCCAAGTGCCAAGACATAACCTCACTTTTCCATAAGTAGGACTTAAGTAGAACCTACAGATACACTTCGACTTACGTTAAGAACGACTTACGACGTGGTGCACTTACACATATTTCCTAAGTCTTACTTCAATGCTTAAGTAGCACCGGTGCAGTTGGCCACAAGTACTTCAAAATAATCAGGTTATACATCGATAGCTTGTTGCATAATGAGCTAGTTTCATGGGTATGAATTAACAAGTGAATTCATATCAGGAGGGTTAAGAATAACATATCTTTTTCCACGATAACGATATTTATCTCAAAAAGTTATGAATATTTATGAAATTTAGTTTTAAAATGTTTTTTAGATTTAAATAAACCGCTTCAATTAAACCAATGGCAGAAGCCCTTGTTGCCAGATTTAAAGTACGTTCTGTTGTTAAATCCTACTTGACTATCCAAGTTGATTAGGACAAAGTGAAAGTGGACTAGAAAAATTTGACAGTTGTCAATTTACATCATCCACGTTCAGTTTTTAGTAGTTGTTTGTGTTATTTTATAGTAGAAAGTGTGCTTCTGTTTATTTACCTTTCAAAAGACATAAAACTAATAAAAAACACTACCACAAATACTACTAAAATCCGGAAATCAATAAACACACAAAACAATAAACCACATAAACAAAACATTTGTAGGTTATGGCATTTGTTATTAGGCAATCCAGTGACCTATCAAATAAAATTCAATATGGCGACACAGGGCAAACAAATGTGATTTAATACATTGTAGACCGTGGACTTTTTGTATACACAAGTGTTTATTTTGGAGAAAGGTGCTTTTATTTTGCTTTGGTTTCTCTATACTATTAATATACAATAAAAAGTTTAGTTTTAAAAAACTTTTGAGGTGGGTATATCAATTTGGGACCAACTTTTGGTTGTGTACCTATATAAGAACATTATTTTTTTGTTAGTGGTTTTTAGACTATCGAGAATTATTATTTAATATTCACGGGTGAGTACACACTGACTAGAACATATACAATATAATGAAAGTGAAACTTTTATGGAATTGCTGGCTTTAAAATTTCACTTGCTTGAATTGGAAGATATCACCTGCAGTATTTAACTTTTATGCTTACGGATTTCAGTGAAACACCTACTTCAAAATGCCAACAACTTGTATTGTAGTCGGTTGTGGAAGCCGTTCAAACCGAGACCAAGTAAGCTTTTTTAAGGTCCCAGCTGTTTTAAAGAACACATTTTTGGTGCACAAGAATGAATTAAGTAAGAAGCGTAGAGAAATGTGGTTAGCAACAATCAATAGAGATGATTTAACAGAATCAAGAATCAAATATCAGACTTTATGTAGCAGGCATTTTGTTCAATTTTGTTCAATAAATCAATAACAATATTTATAAAAACTGAGGAAAGTGATATATTCTGAATAAAAAATAGGTAAGTACTAATCAAATGAACAATATACTAAACACTAATAAAATATACTGAATTGATGCAAAATATACTAATAAATTCGACTAAAAAGTCTTAGGAGTTTTAGGAGGCACACAAAATCCCCTAAAAATTAGAAGAATAAGCGATCCGGAACTAAGTTTCGAATTCTTCGGAATTCTAGGGTAACGCAATTTATGCGTGTGTGATATCACATGTTTTTCAAACAACTCAACCTACATAGAGAACATTTAATTTTCATTAAACAGGTAATACTGGAGATTTAAAGTTTTTTTTCTTTTATTTCATAAGTATAGGCACTTTTAATGTACTGTGGAATGTTTTTTCTTCAACGCTCACTACAGCATTGCCTCCTACCTATATGTTAAAAGTGATTTTACATTTTAGTTTTTAATGGAGCACATTATTTCTTTATAACTCCACTATATTAGTTTTCTAATAGAATTGACAATTGTTTCGATATATCATTTTATATTATCCTCACATTTTATTTTCTACTTTGAAAGCGTCATGTCAAAAACTGAAGCTTAAAACATATATTTCCAAATTTCTTTGACTACGCGAAAATTACCTTTTTTAATAAGAGGCACCCCATTCTGAGAGCATCATTTGAAAGAGTACGTTTTGACAGTGCTTTGCGGGTCTGTTTAACGGATGTAAAAGAAAAAAGATATCTAGTCTACTTATGAAGTTTTCCCTCCTGACAACAGCGCAAAATCTCCTTGTTTGTCATTGGCTCTAGCCTACCACAGTCACCACAGGAATTCAAATTTCAATATTTATTTTTTCCTTTTTATTTGAAATCGTAGAGTGGCGTTATTAGGTGCAAATACTTTGTTGAGACCCAATATATCTTGTGACATGTTCATTGAAATTCATGAAACGAGCCCATTACAAAGAGTGTCAGTTTGACAGTTTAAATAATCCGACCGCGAAGCAGGAGGATTATTCTGTCAAACTGACACGATTTGTAATTATGCAGGAAGTTTGAGATGTATATTTATTTGGAAGTACGTATTGTATTTGATACGATTATTTGTTGAGTAAATATAAACAATTTATTAATTCAGATACAAATTGGTTCAATGGAAATTACAATCCGAATCGACTTATTTTTTATAAACGTCAGAATTTGAGTAATGTTAGTTTGTGTATTGTTGTATATTGATGGCGATGTGGATACTATGAAAATTTGAGTATTGTAAAATTTTTGTTTGGTAGAGCTACTCTATGTATTATCAGGTATTATCGAAATTATACGAGGTAACTCAACTATATTGATCGTTCTAATTGGTTGGAAATGATACGAAAAAAATAATCATCAACTAACTTTTTAGATCTAACGATAACTAGTAACTAACTGTAATTCTCTATTTATAGAAAACCTACACAATACAATCCGACGAAAATCATTCAATGATACACGAATTATCAAGTTTTTTCGTTGAATGTATCTCTATTTTTATTCTACATTAAAACATTTCCATCCTTGGATTATAGGTATTTGATAAAAGAATTCCCTTGGGTTGTTTGTAACTACATTATTCACCGCATGGCTTATTTTGTGAGTGCAATGGAAACCTTATTACCGTCTATAAAAAAAACCTTTTACTTTATTACCCAGAATACTTTTCTATTCATTTAATTCCGTAGGAAATTTGACGACCTTCGCGAAACCTTCTACGATTCTCGTCAAATCAATACTTGTTTTATGCTAAACATTGAAGCTAAAACCAAGATGATTTTGTGAGATGGTTTTATTATAATTTTCATTTGAATTGTCGTTTCGGATCTGCTTCAGTCAATAGATGTTTTGAAATGAATTACTTACTCAAAATTACAGTGGAAACAAACATATACTTTTTACGGTCCTTTTCCTCGATATGTCCAACATCCATAAATATGGAACAAACTTTTATATTTATTGATGAGTATTGAGTATTCTATACAGGGAGATTCATTATATTTCAATAGTAGAATCCTGACTTCAAATTATGAAGATTCAACCCAAAACACCTGAATAAAATGTAAGTGCTTACTCAGTTACAGGGTGTTTCGTTTGAAAATTTAAAAACTAGTTGTGCACAGCTGTAAAGTAAATCGCACGGCTTCCGTAGCAACATCTTAACAACTGTCAATAGACGTCTCCATTTTATTCAAAATTTACTATTTGAAAACATTAGATATGGCCACGTTTAACTATGAATAGCCCATAGGGCTATGTATATGTATTGATTATAATTGAAAAATGGACTTTCGATTATCAACAATATATTAATAATGATTAAACGTTAGTTCTTTGATGTGCTTGTTTCGTTGGTAATAGAGTAATAGAGATGGAGTTTACCAAGCAACTCTATTTATGTAACTGTTATTTCTTATGATTCTTATAAAAAATACAAGTACAAGTAGGTCGTAGGTAAAGTATAGTACTTAACTCGTGTTGTAGAGCATTTTACGCACTCTCTTTTCATAACGATAAAGTCAATATTTCTCGAGATATTTTAAGTCAAGAATGAAGCTGCCCAATTTTGCCCAAATTTTATTGCCAATCAACCTAACATATTTCTCAAGGCTAGGAGATAATATAGCCAAAAAATTAATAAGCTTATTGAAGTAAACATAGAACATTTGTTATATAAGGTTTTTAGGTACTGTTCGTTTCTGATATTTCCGATATGTTATTAAAATTGTAGGTACTTTTATTTAGATTATAATTTCAGAACCACAATTTGTTTTCGATCCATCCGTTCATTTAATAGTTGTGTTCCTCATTGTTGACACGGATTGAAGTTTCATTTGCGTGTTAAATGCAATTCACTGGTCCAAAACATCGATATAGTTATTACACATCAAAATTGGGCAGCTTCATGTTTAACTTGAAATATCTCGAGAAATATTGACTTTATCGTTATGAAAAGAAAGTACTCTATATAGGTAAAAAGTATTGGAGAATCGAAAAATTGTGCTAAAATTTCTATTCCGCCAGTGTCGTAGAATTTGGGAGCGATTAACCTGTCACTTGCCCCTGTCGTACGCCTCTGGTAGTAGCCAGAAACGTTTGTTTAATATAATTTAGTAGGGTGTACACTTTTTACACTTTCTGCCAAATATGAAATGAATACATAAAACAGTTTTACCTACGACCCCCCCCCCCTTGTAATCAATCAATAACACACAGTCGGTATCAATGTAATGACGTGTATTACGCACTGTAAAAAAAACGCACAGCTGTAAAGTAAATCGCACGGCTTCCCTAGCAACATCTTAGCAACTGTCAATAGACGTCACCATTTTATTCAAAATTCACTATTTAAAAACATTCGATATGGCCACGTTTAACTATGAAAAGCCCAAAGGGCTAAAAGTATGTATTGACTATAATTGAAAAATGGACTGTCGATTATCAACAATATATTAATAATGATTAAACGTTAGTTCTTCAATGTGCTTCTTTCATTGGTAATAGAGTAATAGAGATGGAGTTTACCAAGCACCTCTAATTATGTAACTGTTATTTCTTATGCTTCTTATGAAAAATACAATTACAAGTAGGTCATAGGTAAAGTATATATAGTACGTAACTCGTGCTGTAAATCATTTTACGCACTCACGGAATTACTAGGTAAATTTTCCATTCGTGCGTAAAATGCTTCTTACCACACACGTTACGTAATATACTATTATCTAATTCCGCTATCAAATGTGACACTTTACGTCACTCCTTGACGTTAGGTAACGTCACATTTTTCATAACCTTCATATATCAGTTATGAAAAGTAGTTATGTAAAAACTTTACGTAACTGTATATGTTTCAACATGGAGATACCACATGAGTTTCAAAGAATAATTTATTAATTAGGTATGTACTGTCAAAACCGACAATTATTTCATTATTTAAACTGTACAATTAACCCATTATTTTAATTCAATAGTATTTTGAGATTTATAAACATTGAAAACATTATTCAGGACACAGTTATTTGAAGTACGTCAATTTTCTGGGTGAATACATCATAGTAACAATACTTCTAACACCATTTGATTCCACTTCAATATTATCATTGTAATTGAAGATTTTATTGAATATTAAGAAAGCGCGGAATTAGAAAAAACGTTGTACGTAAACACTTTATGACGAGAGCGACATTGTTCAACACGCGTAATTTGCAGAACTCGCTAGCGCTCGTTTTGGCAAATATTACGCTTGTTGAACAATATCGCTCTTTTCATAACTAAATACGTAAATATCTATCAAAGTACTGAGCACAAATAGTTTTCAAATTTTTAAACAAAACACCCTGTATAACTAAGTAAGCAGCTACATTTTATTTAGGTGTTTTGGGTTTTTTTGCATAATTATTTTAAGTCAGGATTCTACTATTAAATCATTTCCAATTAGAAATGAATCACCCTGTATTTATTTTTTGCATTAGCTTTGAAATAATATTTACCATATTAGTGAATAGTTTCTTACAGCCTATTTATAGAATCATATCGATACTTTCTCATTAATATAAAACGGGCACAGATTCAGGGAACGTACTTTGTATCATTTAATCTAAGGAGTAATCTTAACACATCAGATCCGTGCGAAGTTCTGTTCATCAGGTAAGTTGTAACAGTCAACTACTGAAAATGAAACCCATTACTAGTGTGCGGAACGAGAATTACAAGGGAGTTTAAGAAGTCAATGTAGAGCAAATGAGACCCCAGCTGAGCGTAAAGCTGAATTTGCATTGCGAGGAAAGTATATGAGTAGTCGAAGAGCAAATAAAACCCAAGACGACCGAGATAGAATAAATGAACTTTGGTGAATTATGAGTCATATTTTTTGTGTATATTTCCTTTTTCCGTGATTTCTTGTCGACGGCAGACGGGCCAAGTTTACTTCTATTTTATGCTCTTGAAAAACCCACATACTTTCCTAAAATTATCATTGAACCTGCTTTTTAAAGTCCCAGGCTTCTCAAGGCAAATAAATTGGTTGCTACAAAAAAAAATAAACGAAAAAATCTACCATTTTTTTGTCGGAGATTATTCAGACGAGATAACTTTTTCTCCGGGAATAAAGTTTCGGTAGCCGCTCGTTTTCTCTTAATTGAAATGACATTACTTTAAAACTATTATAACATTAACGTAAAGTCATCGTATTGTTTAGTGTAACTTATTCTTTTTTTAAAAAGTTTACCTAAATGTAGTTTAATCAACTATCCACTTTTTTTATTTAACTTTAAATTCAACCAATTGCGAAAATAAAGTGCACAGTGAAGTTGAACTGTGAGAACAGAAGGGGCATTATGAAACTTTGTGCTTGTTGATAATTGTAAATTTTTTTGGTGCTGATAATGGAAAACCAACAAGTATTATTGTATGATGTATGGTTCTAATGTCATAACGTGTTTTTCAATTCTATTATCCAAATAGTACTCTGCATTCATAGACCGGTGATAATTGACCATTTCCTGTCCAAAATATTTTTATTTTTGAACCTCCTCCAAAAGTTTCCATGGTACACTCACTGAATCCAGGTCTCCTCGATCGGATGGAGGGTGATTGTAGGGATGAGAGGAAGGTGTTTGATATGACTGTTTGAGGAAGTGGGGAGCAAGGTCAGTGTTGGGCTACACAGGCTTGAGCATGTGGAGATGGAGGTGCTAAGGAAGATGATCGCGTGGATGAGAGCAGATGGGACGGAGGTGGCAGTTTATACAGATAGGAAAAAGAAAAGGAGGTCAGGAATGAGGCGGTAATCCTGAAGGATATAGGAGAAGTCAATCAGGAGGGAATAGAAAGGATTAAGAAGGGTTTGAGAGAGATGGAAGGAAAGTGGGTGGATGGACTTAAAGTCTCAAGGAACAGGGAGGTGGTTATAGAAGCAAATGAAGGGGTTGAGGTCAGGGAAATTCTGAGTGATGTGGAAATGGTAACAGGAGCTAGGGCGGTGGGAGCGGGAAGGACAACAAAAACCATTAAGATGGTGGGGATAGACCCGTGGATTGAAGATGAAGTGATGAGGAAGAAAATAAAGGATTTCATTGGGGAAGGGACAAGGGTGATGAAAGTGGTGAGGTAGAGAAACGGCATGAAAATGGCGGTGGTGAGGATGGAATGTGAGAAAGCGGAAGCTTTACTGGAAAAGCGGGAGATTAAGCTGGACTTAAATAGGGTAAATATTATAGAGGAGAGAGAGGAGGGCATATGTTTTGGATTAGGAGTGAGGGGCCTCCAGGTAGCAGGATGTAAGGCAAGGAGAGTGGAGAAGATTAGGGAATGCTGGCTATGTAAGAGCGTGGGGCACATGGCCAGAGACTGTCGGCAAGCCTTTCTTTGTAGGGTATGTGGGTAAAGGGGACACAAGCCAGGGGAGGCAGATTGTAGTGGGGGACGGAAGGAAGTTGATGTATACGGAGATGGAGAAGATGGGAGGTACCCTCTGGACCCCTCAGAGGAGACGAGTCTGGGCAAGTAGGAGGAAGGAGAAAGCAGACCGCGGGAAGAAATAATGTTGACGATGGAGGGAGGGTGTTACAGATGAATCTAGTGGAGAGCATGATTAGGAAAGAGAAGGCGTTAGGGGAGATAGAAGGGAGTAGATGACGGAGAGTGTGTAGGGAACCACCACTTGCCTTGAGGTATGCTATGCTAGGGTAGTGATTCCGAGGCGGGAGTAACGGCGAGCTTGAGGTGGGTTTGGTTGGTAGGCATTCCCTTGGGGATGAGTCCAACACAGTCTGGGTACTGGTTAGGACCCATTCGAACATGAGTTTTCCATCTCAGCCCGAGAGAAAAAAAAAGGTCTCCTCCTTAAACTTTGGCTAGTTTATCTGAAGCATGAATGCAGTCGAAATCATTCGATATTGCCACGTTTAACTATGAAAAAGCTAAAGTACCAAGTATGTAAAAATAATAATTAGAAAAGGGACTTTTTATTATTAACGATATGAACAATATGATTAAACGTTAACTCTCTAATGTGCTTTTTTCCTTGGATTTTGTCTATTAACATCATTTTTTCAATTCATGAATATTAAAAGATGAACACTTTTCCAAATTTGCTATGGGCTTCTTCAAGCTCTGGCAACGTTGTGCGCAAACCATAATGACCACACCCTCCGAACTTCATAATTGGTGATTTTTATCGAAGGGCCTGAACAGCTGACTTCTTATTGGCAAGCGCGTGCTTGTGATCTTCCATCTCACTCCGTCAATTGACTGATATTGATTAATCCAGTGGCGTTGGTATTGTCAGTGACATTTGTATTTCCAGTTTTACTTGGTAAAATAGGTACCGTACGCCATTTGCACGTTTATGACAGATAGGCGCCATGTTTCCTCGCCTCTTACCGATGCCCCGTAGGTTCAGATAAACTTGCCAAACTATACTTTGTCTAGTCGATCAGGTGATTCCAGATTAATTCCAGGTTTATCATTGAAAAATACGTTTTTCCAGTAATCTACAGTCCAATGCAAACATCAACCTGCGTCATTTGTGTTCAATTATAAGCAAAAAACGACAGACTGGTCTTCTACTGGTAAATCCGAAAATGTTATTCCTTTTTCTTACCGTTTTGGATGAAATTATAACATTTTTGGTTATTTCAAGTTGCCTGCTATTTTTCGGTTTCTTAAAACCTGCTGTCGGAGAAAACGCTAATCACGGAGGCTGGTAATCTTTTTCCTACCATGACCACTGAACCGATGGTGTTATTGAATTTCTCCAAACTTTCTCAACATTAAACTGATGGTTGAAGTACTCACTCCTTCACAAATTGGCCAAATAACGCGAACATTTTCCCTCTTGAATCCAAGCTGTATAGCTCTTACACATTCGTCGTTGGTAGAATGATCTACCCTATTGCATGATACCTCAAGCTATACTCTCAAACAACATTTTTTTTGCTTTAATATTTTATAAAATTGACACCAGCTACCGAAAATTTATTTTGTAAATAATTTACTGTGAAATTTTCACAGAAATTTTGATTTCTTTAAATAATTTGCGTCTTTTGTAAAGAGATATTGGAGTGAATAATAAAAAAATATCCAGATTTGATTAAATAATCTTTATGCAAAGAAAATCATAAATATTGTTTCTTGCCAAAAGGTATAATAACACAAATTTATTTTCACAAAAATTGAAAATGCTACAATAGGAAAAAATGATTTCAATCGATTGGAAATTAAAAAATTTATCCTAAATCCAAAATAAGCAAAATTTCAAGTGTTTGGTCGCGAGGGTGCCGCCATATAGAGAGTCCCGTCAGCACTAAAATTTCTAATTTAGTGAGAACTGTAACGCCGTTAGTGGTAGTTGTAGATTCTTCCACATATTATATCAGCGCTGACATCCTAACCTGACAAGTCTGACAGCTGCAGATCAACGTTTTAGAACGTGTATCGTGAGTTTGTCCGGTTTTCGTTTTTAAAAACTATTTTACTTATTTGTGTGTGTGTTAAGTATTAGTAGTTGGTTTTTATTGTTTATAGTGAGACTTCTATTTCAAGAGACAATGTTGAGAATATGTATTGTGAAAGACTGTAATGTGAGGTGCACCCGGTAAGCTCTATCTTAATTAAAAAACACGTTTTATTAAATGAAAAGTGACAGAAGTAGTTATTCTTTCAAACAGCTTTGAACTTCCCAGCATTGTTGTTGAATTTTTATTTTTCTTCATGTTTTTCATTGAAATATGTAAAAAACGTTTCATTCATTGTATACTTTTTTTATTATTATTTTTTGACACTTCATTTGATTTTACTTGACTATCTGATTGTTATTATGGTAATATCAATCTAATGTTGAGTAATATTTCATTTAATATCAAAAAATGGACCATAAATGTCATTTTGCAATAATAGTAAAATTACAGTAATTTTGCATATGCCGCCAAAAACTGTTAAATTACAGGAATATTCTTTTTCGGTTGTTAGCGAAGTTCACAACCATCTTTTGGGTTGAGGTACTGACGGGACTCTCAAGGTGGCGCCAGCCGTACAAATAGAGGGCGCCACAGGTCAGTTTCCCATCTATAAGTATTTCTTTATCTATGGTTTGGTCTGGGATGATATGAGTATTTCCATTTCCATGAATTGAAATAATACCTATTGATTTTTGAAGTAAGATTGAATTTTATACATACGTTATTGTTTAGAGATCAATTCTATCTAGAGTTCTTACCTGAAACAGAAAATTAATTGATAAAATTGAATAAAGAAGTCATTTTATACAAGTGAAATTGTCTGTTTGAAAATATAATTGGTTATTCTTGTGTTGCAATTTTACAGCTAAAACTCGATATTCCAATATCACAGCTACAGCTGGATACTGCAATTTTACAATAACAATTTGACACCAATATTACAGCAACAACTAGTTTATTTTTCGGTGATTCAATATTATTAAAATACATTATTTTGGTTTTATCATTAGAACAAATGATTTTGGCTGTATCGCATTGACGAACGTTGATAAAGCTAGGCCCACACTCTCAGAAAAATCAACATCTTATGCGGGGTTTTACAGGTTGATAAGTGAAAGGTGATACCCCTAGAATTAGGTTGCTTTATCGAAAGAACTTTCATTAGCATTTTCATCTATTTTATGTATGTGTTGGAGATTAAAGGAAACTGGAAAGAAAAGTCACAAACATTTTACTACAGATTATTGTGTCACTAGGCCTAGCTATTTTTTCTGGATTGGCATTTATATTTGTTATGATTCACATAAAGCTGAACAATGTTTTGAATTATCCATTCAGTAAATATCTGTTTATTTGCAAATATGATCAGTGAATGAGCACTAGATGCGGAATTACACCATCTGTATTTATAAAAATCGGTAAATCAATTCCAAATTGGTGTAGTATAATCGAGGGATTAATGTTGACGCTTTGTTGCATCTGTTATACTATTAATATTAATAGCAAACTGAATAACACAAAAATTTATTTCAATAAAACTTTATTTAAATCGGTTTTGTTTGAATGCATCAATTTAGTGATTTCGCATTAGTTGTTTGTTTTCAAATTAACTTCACAGCAATTAAAATTAAATTACGTCCGACAGCCGTTCTTATTTGACCACCCGTATGATAATATGATGGATAGACTGTGTTGAGACAAGTTAAAATGAAATTTATAGGAATAAAGCACACCAAAAAAATACCTTACAAAAAAATTCAAGCTTTTTGGTAAGTGAAAAGAGATGAAAACCACAATCCATAAAAGTTGAACAAAAAAATGGTATACAGAAGAAAATTTTTGTTGGCATCCCAAAAGTTTAATATTAAAGAAAACTTTCTGCGAAGAGAGAACCTTTTCCATGGGTTCAGCAAGTGAAGTTATCACATCTTAAATGAGTAGAATTTGTTGGGTCGTTGAATATTCGACTTACACCTTAAATTATTGAAAACATTAATATATTTCGAAACTATTCAAATATATTCTAGTCTTTGATTTTACAGTGTAGGATAAATTGGTTGATAATGACAAACTGGAGAGAGAAGGTCATCTTTTTTATTATTATTATGATAGAGGAGATAAGTGACGATTTGTAAATTGATACTTGTTAGTTTAAAATTGTATGGAAGATAAACAATATCGAAATGACAAAATAACATAATTCCTGAACGTACCCAGCAAGGGGTGGGTGGGAGCAGCTGCCCCCTCTGGAAGCCAAAAAACTAATAGTTATTAAATTTTGTTGCGGTCTACTGAGTTCCACATTACTATGTGCGAAGACCTAGCAAGGGTGCAGTTTCACATACTCGGAGAAGAAAAACCGAGGGCAGAGAGCTACGCGAGGGAGGCGGTATCCAGTCTAATATCTCTAATAAAAAGAATAAAGCTGAAAATCGAGCTTTAAATATAGGGAGGACCACAATAGATCTGTAAAGGTCACATTGGCAGTGGGGGACAAAGCGCCACTCCAATTCTAATCTAACCCACATTACTATATAAACGCCTGCCGGTAATACATCAGTATTATCTGTATTTTAGTTGAACTGTTGTTGTTCATTAAGTAATTTTTTGTAACAACCAATTTTGGTTTATTAATTTACCTTCTTATTAATGTTTGGAGAACACTGAGTCTGCTTAAATGAGAATAAAAAACTGGTTCCAAAAAGGTAAGTTGAGTGATTTCTCAATTTCTGTACAAAGTGAAATTCTTTTTTTCTTCAATATGTAATACATGCATGTACGAGGGCGGTTTGACGAAAGAGTGATCTTCCAGAGGTGGGCAACACTTTCGCTACAGTGATTATATTGTTAGTTTCCGCCATATTTCTAATGTCATCTGTCAAAATTGTAAATAGATCTGATAGATATATAAGATTTAATACTCATTTATACTGTTTCCGTTGTTGGGCAAATATGGCAAAAAGAGAATTCGAGTGTTAATTAAACATCAATGTTTACGTGAGAGAACAATCAAAGAAACCGAGGGAAAGTTAAGTAAATATTATCTTGAATGTGCTCCGTTCAATGGAATGATTGATATGTGGTTCTCTTTTTTTTTAAAGTGGCCATATGGATCGTCATTTACTGTAACTACTCCAGAAATGGTTGACAAAATCCGTGCCCTTGTACTTAGTTATCGTCGAATAAAAGTACGTAAGGTGGCTAATGAATGAATATTTAAAACGAACGGGTATGCAATATTTTGCATGAAATGTTACATATGAAAAAGGTATCTGCAAGATGGGTGCTGCTAAGTCCCAGGTACAAAGTGCATTCACATTGAATGCACTTAAAAAAAAAGAGTTTGAGGTAAACCTCTCACAATGAATTAAAAATTCTTAACCTTATCGGTTGATCGTTCACAGGAGAAAGAAAGCTTATTCTTACTACTCGCTATTAAATTGAACAATGCGATGAGCAATCGACATACGTTGTATATTCCTTTCCTGTTCACATGCTCCGCTTCGAGAAAGAATTTACATATTAATAGTGTGTTCTTCATTTCTATCTCTATATGAGAGAAGAATTGAAATATTTGACCAATATCAGTGTATACTGATCCTCACCAACGGAGATTATCCGTCGCACATTAAATGCAAAAATTTGCCTTTCAGCGGTGATAGGTGCTACAGGTTCTCGACGATAATTACATGTTGGTAAGGAAAAGGACTGGCTACTCGCCGTCCGGTAGATATTTAAATATTCCAATGATAGTGGCCAAATATAACGTTACATGATGATCAAAAGCTCGCTCGCATTGAAAATTAAAACGAATGTTCACATATATTCAAACATAATCCAAGTGAATTTTTCCGTCGATATGTCACAGTAAATGAAACTTGGGAATAGTTAAAATAATACCCTTCTTGGTGTGCGTCATCGATTGTGACGTATATCCGGGTTTTCGGCATGTCGTTTATTTTATTTGCTATTTTGACATATAGCTAACCTTAAATTTGATAAATAAGATCATCAGGATTGTATTTAGTCAAATTCGAAAAGGCTTCTTTTTCTAACTGAAAATACTTGAGAACTTTCAGAATACTGATGTTTTTCCGTGTATTCATGCATATTTTTGTATTATTCATATAAATAAAACAATAAGATTAATATTCACTTTTCATAAATAATAATTGACCGTAATCAACAAAGTACAGACCTGTCAAGAACTGTCAGTGTGACAGTAGAAAAAGACGTAAGACTTATTGTCGCTACGAAAGTAACGCCTTCATAGTATTTCAAGCTCCCGATTGATAGGTTTTGGTGGCGCGTAATCTAAACATCAACCAATCAAATTTTTGTAAGTCAAAGATTAGGGTTAACGTTTATAAAACATTCAAACGGTTCATTATTGTGATATTTTGATAAGGATTAATCACAGACCTGCCTTTTTTTCCATTTCTTCCTACGTAATGTGATAGAAGGAGATTAACAATCGATGACGCACACCAAAAAGGGTATTATTTCAACTATACATCATTATGCCCCAGAAACAAAAATACAGTCGAAACAACAGATTTCATCGGAGAAACGAGCTTCTAATTGTTTTTTCGGCCAATAAGGTTATGGCCACAGTGATTTGGGGGGATTCCAGAGTTGTAATTTTTATTCAATATTTAGAAAAAGGGAAAACGGGAACTGGCTAATATTATGCTGTTTCAATGGCACGTTTTGATGCCAAACTTAAAAGAAACCGACCACATTTGTTGAAGGAAAGAGTTTTGTTCCACAACGACAATCCTCCTATCTATTCGTTTTCATTGAATAGTCACTCTTATTACACTTGAGAGTTATATCTCTCATTATGCTTGAGGGAAATACGGGCTAGACGATCATGAATGTCAATTTATATTATTTTAAGGCAGAAACCTCTTAAGCGGAATAGGGATCCAGATGACAGTAGTGGAAGTGGAAGCAGTGATGGTGATAACTCGGATGATAAAGATGGAATTACACGGATTCTGTGTTTATTATGAAACAACAAGGGTCTGGTCATTCTTCATCTTTACACGGAGTTCAAGTACTTTCCCATTCACTATGGCTACTGTTGAACGATCTTTCAGTACCCTTCGAAGGGCAAAGACTTGTAGTAGAAGTACAATGGGAGAGGAGAGGACAGATTGACTGGGTTGAGTTTGATGAGCGTCCATCGTCAATTCCTTGAGGAGAATCAGGACTGAATTATAAAAATATAAGAAATGTAGCTAGAATACATTTTTTTTCAAGCAAGTGATTGTAGTAACTGACTTGATAAAGCACTGCTATAATTATGAATAATTTTCTTGAAACTTTGGTTTCATTTACCGTTTCCGTGATGTTGCAACCTGAACGACCATGATTTGTCCTCCCCCAGTTTTGTTCCTGGGTACGACCTTGCAAGAATTTCGAGTTCCACTATTGTGTGTCTTTCTGAATAGCAAAAGCTCCTATAACCAATATTACACGACATGGAAACGTGTTTTTAGGTGAATCGCCGTTCACAGTACTATATAACTGAGCTAGTAGCGTTTACCATGAATAGTTTTATCAGATTTATGACGTCAAATATCCCTATCAACATTCCTTTTCATGAACTAATAATGAAAACAGTAATATAGCTGCTTCTGATTGAAAGCGAATGGAGAATCGAAACACCTGAAAATTAATGTTTCACACATTTCTTCTTACGAATAGACCAAAGAAAAAAATGACGTGAGATTTGTATCTAATTTTTTCCAACGAGAGCCCTACGCCTAGTACCTACGTAGCCCCCAGTTACGAAATGAGTAGAAATTAAGTGGGGAATGGAGCTTTCTTCTTTGGAGAAGGTTAGCGAGAATTATTTTTCCCAGCTTCTCCTATTTCGTGCAAGTTCTTTCCCTTGCTTTCAGTTCTTGATATGTTTTTCGAGGATTTAGCGTTATCCAATTTCCTTTTAGACCTATCTCAAGATCTTCTATTCATGGATTTGGTTTGTCATATCGACTTGACTTGTCAATTCTTACCATATGTCCAAACCACTTTAATTGTTGATGTACTATACTCTCTATGATCGGCTTTACCTCTTATTCCTCTCCAATTGGATTAAGATTTAATATTGTTGTTTTGTGAACAATTTAATCATAAATGGATTCCAAATTGACCCTTAAATGACAATAAAAACATCAAATAACACTTTTTGACACACGTTATTATTTATTATCATTGATTAAAAAAGTTCTCGCAACTACAACTTCCGAAAAAAGCACCATGTGTCTTGAGAAAGTTGTTAAAAGGTAACAAAAGAATCAAATTCAGCTATAATGGAAGGTTTGACATGAAAAAGTTCGAGAAAGCTGGTCGAGCTGAAATTATAGATGGATACGCTCTAGCTCTTAACTAAAAGGAAACGTGGAGACATTTTTCGGACACCGACAAAATCGAATTTTATCCGTTATGTCGTTTCACGCATCTGGACGGTTATAACATACCGAAAAGAAAAGATTTTTGGAAATCGTCTTATACGATAAATCGGAACATTTTCACATTGACGTTCGTATACCTAGTATTTCCTTCAATTAGTATGGGTTTCACAATAAACAGACACAAACCGGAGTAACCGTTTGGGGAATAACCTACGAATTTTTTCATATGGAGTAAAGAAATATGAAGTTTTCGCAGGACCAATACCAATATCATACAAATCATGTGTATCTCTTAAGAGAAGGCAAATCACACAATATCTAAAATATTGTGTTTACATGCTTATGAGTCGTTATGAGTTTTGTAAAGATTACGTAATATGAAAAAAAGTGAGGTTGAAATAATTGACAGTATTCTAACATAGAAGTTAATGATAGAATTGACTTAGTAGAACCTTATCGCCGAAAAAAAAAACAGGAAGAGACTTTGGAATCGCAAATAGTTGGAATTGAGAAACTATTAACGTGGTATATCTGATAAATAGAAAAAGTTGAGAATGTCGACAAGTACGTTTGAGGATTTTGGCTAAGGTGGACCCAAAAATATGTGAACAGGAAAAGCATTCCAGCAAAAATTCGATTATTGCTAACACTAAGATATCTTGGTACAGGAGATACTTTTCAAAGTCTAGAAAAAGTAGAAGCTCGTGGTGAGTTTGTGAATTATTTTCAATTTTTGTCCTAAATTTGGCTAGTAGTGGAGAAAATTGTATATACACCATAGTGGTGAATACATTTATAAGCCTGGCACCTTACTCCGCTCGGGGCAAAGCCTCTCGCAAAATAATTTTGATGCTTAGTCAATAATAAAAGTCTTCCCCACCTTGGTGTATAATATACTATTTGCATACTTCTCTTCAGTAAAAACAGTGGTATTTTTTTCAAGACCACTTTTTACATATTTTCGCTAATATGGCAACTGAAAAATATCTATTTTCACCATTGTTTTATCCTGAAT
>CAJUYH010001861.1:44892-64501 GCA_910591685.1 Galerucella tenella
TTTTTTTTGTTATATACCTGTTATTTGAAAAAATCAGATTGTTCCATATTGACTGCAGTCTGAATTTTTAGAGCACGTAACTTAGATATAAAATTAAAAGCTGAAAATATCCCTGTTTAGGCAGCTGCAACGTGCAAATTTCATAATAACAGTGGCGTAATAGTTATTTACGTAATTAGTGGGATATGGACATTATTAACGCAGGCCGTAGGCCGAGTAGGGTAATCATATAAATGCGTTAATAATTCCCTATCACACGTGTTACGTACAACATTTTATCTACAACTGTTCATTAGTATTATTAACAGTACCTATATATCATAGAATTAAAAAATCAATCTAACGTATTTTTAATAATATCGACTGCAAACATAAGGTACTGTGTATCATATTTTGTGACCATAACAACAAAGACAAACAAAGCTGTGGAAATAAAATAAATAAGTTGTCGAATTTTCAATGTTGAATGAACAAAACTCTATAAAAATTTTCGGAAATTGAAAATGCAGCTTCCAGTGTTATATTATATATTCAATTCTGGTATTAATATGTTTCTAGATTATTATTATCGCACTAGTGCGGTAATATACGTCATTATAATCATCCTTATGCTATCATAGGGCACAACAGTTAGGTGATTATTGTATGGAAGAGGGACTTCAACCCAATTAAAGCCTGCAGATATCCTGAGATTCCCACAGGAAATAGAACTTAAGGAGCTACCGGTTTTCCTTCAGGAAGTAAGAAGAAGTGAGGAGGCACAATACATTTTTAGATCTCATTGAATGTCGCCCACCCCAATATACATACACATACAGCATCCGTTATAAATAATCCTGGCGACGACCCAGCTTTGTAATGGAACGCCTTTGATGCGATGATTTCAGTCAAGCAGTGTCGAACATGATTAGTACTTGGATGGGTTACCACGCCAGGCAGAACCATCGTACAGCCTGCAGCGAAGCACTTTAGACTACTAGGGTGCACTTTAGACTACTAGGGTAAGTAGCATATCACAGCTCACAGGCATTATACCAATGAGCACAAGGTATAATGTAGATATGCCGTCTTTCGGAGGAGACGTAAAACCGAGGTACCGAGTCCATTGATGTTGGGCTCGTTAAAAAATGCTACCACTGGTTGAAACACTAGTGGGTTCGCCAAAATGTCCGGTTACAGATAGAGTGCTCCCGCCGTCGGTGATTAGTCTCAGTCGCAGAAATAGACCGTCGTTAAATAAACGAATAAAAAAAATTAAATAATCCTTTGTTAATTCGTGGGTTGAAATTCCAGTTTCTTCCACATTTTCTTCTGTCTGCTTTTTGTGTGGTCTGATGAAAGTGGTATTTGCATGAAAGTATATTTCTATGTACTTTTCTTTGGCAAATGAGAGAACTGTTATGTTTTCTGCCTCTCTTCGATGGGCCAATTACCAAGTATATTTAAGACTTATTTCTGTTAATTTTTTGAGAAATGATATTGCAATCTTCAATCTAACGTTTCGGTAGCTAACCTTTTTATAAAATTCTGGTCCCTATCTGACACAACGAAAAAATCCTACAACTAGACAATCAATATTATCTTGTATATTATTATCCACAGTAGATCACATCCTTGGTGAAATGTGAAATAAAATATTAAATTGTACGAAATGGTATAGTCTACTAGGAATGAAATATAGTGAAATGCACGCTACAGAAACGGTTTTATTGGAAATCCGAATAAATGGAAACAAAAAGTATATTAAAAATGGGGAGTTAGTCCTTCAAGTCTGGTATTAGCAAACATGCTTGGGAAGGGGGGTATCAAATTCAATGGGATTCGGCGCACATAATATTGAAGGAGGCCAATAATAAAATAAGTTTTTTGCAGTATTGAATTCCAAAATAATATCGATTGTCTAGTTCTCGGATTTTTTCGTTGTGTCAGATAGGAACCAGAATTTTATAAATCAAAAATATAAAATGTTTTCATATCCCAAAAAAAAACCAAAAGAGTGATGAATACACCACAAAGAACATACAGAAGATATGTTTAATGCTGTTTGCGTTATTTCCGATATCACCCCAGCTATTTTGACTACAAAATAAATCTCAAAGTGGATCATAAAGAAGGAAGTGTTCAAGCTGCGACTCGACATTTTTCAGAATCGGAACCTGACTTTCAATACATATTTATAGCACAGACTGCATTAAATCCATTTTTTTTCAATATTTTTGAGAAAACGCGAACATCGAAATGGATTATTTATCGCAATATATGCCCATTTGAAACGAAGTATGAAAGAGCATCTCAATTTATTTTGAAATATTCCCGCTGAAATAAGCACTTTAACTTGCTTGTGCTGGGTGAGATATTACACGTCGTAAAATCAACAGCTAATCAATCTATTCGGCTTCACATAAGCAGATTGAAATTCCTATTTCCGAATGATTTTGAGCTCCAACATGCACATGATTGCATCCAAATTATATAATATCCTTGAAATTTAATGGGAGTTCGAGAAGACTCCGAAGCACATTAAAGAGAAGGATGTCATCACAATAACGAGTATATACCAGTGACTGTTCCTTATGCACGATTTATATTAACACTAAAACACCAGAATATTCATTAATTTTAGTTTATATTGAATTATTCCGAGTAATGACAGTTATTTTAAAGTTGTCTGTATGTATGTATGCAGAGCTGGATTGCGATTTTCGATAGTGACAAAAATTCAAGTAGTTCAACTATATAATATAGGTAGGTTATTACAATTATTAATTGGTTGGATAATTATAGAAATTGAAAGTGAAATTATTATTGTTCATCATACTTCATACATACTTATCATGAATACTCTTCAAGATGATTACATTTTCCTACTATTATAACAGGTGATTAGGATTAGTTGGTACAACATCGGACTTCTGACGAAGAGTACGCAGGTTCGATCCTTGACCGCTCCCTTAATTTTTTTTAATCAAGAAAATGACAAAAATTTCACTTTCCAAATAGATCGCTTCAAATTTAGATATTACATAGGTAAATCTAATTAAAAATTATGTATTTGACAGCTTGCCAGTGGTCAATCTTGATAAAAATTCATTTGACAGCTTTTTTATCCGTACACGTACGGATAAGTTTTTTTTTCCGTACGCGTATGAATAAAGGCCACTTTCCATAAAACTAGACAGTGCGTTATATGTCTCTTTCCTATGTGATCGTAGGAAAATATAATTATTGTATTGTTCAACTAACCTATGTACAAAGTAATCATTCGCTGTTCCACCGCTATATATCCAATGTGGTTGATGCGGAAATGAAAATAAAACAAAAAATTATAAAATTCATTTCCGTTTTCAAAACTGTTAATTTTTTGTTAAATGATTTACCTACTATACTCTACACCCCCACTGGTTGACATTCACAAAGAAAATTGTATATAACAGTTTTAAATATTATTTCCTGTAAATGTCAAAGATCTGGCCCATATGTTCTTATTTGAGTACTTGAGTACTAGTATATCGTCAAAACACCAGTTCTTCTCCAGGAAGCAATACTTATTTTTCTCAATATTACATAGGTGCTGATACCGAAAAAGGGTGAACACTCCCAAAAGTCCTCTCTTTACTGGTTTGTCTGCTATTTCATTTCCTCCAATTCCAGTGTGTCCTGGAATCCACAGTAGGGCGACAATGTTGTTATGGCCTAGTTCATTCCTATAGCCTTTTAAAACTCAGTGCTTTAATAGCTGCTAGCTAATCCTTTGCCTTATATCTTTCATCAATATTGAATTTTAGACACTCTCTGGTGATGGTGATGAGATCCGAATTTGTTACTATTCAATTATACAGCTAAGAATTTTTCCCAGTGCTCTTGACGTTTTTGAAAAATACTAAACTGTAATATTAGGCTTACACTATATTGTTTGCTGGGTCCGGTTCATATCAATATTTATTCGCGTTCCCAAGATAATGATGTAACTATATGCCCCTGCATGCATTCTGGAAGCGAAATGAGCACAAGATTAATTTTTGACCCATCAATCATGGGACTAGCTCTGATTGTGTTCCGTGGCTGTCAACTTAATATACACGAAAAAGAGGAAACTTTATATGATTCAAACAAAACCTGACTAAATTTGAAAAGGAATGACATGCACGCAATAAAACATTCCATAAAATCGTTTAACATAATACTTTTTTCATGGTACAATGAATTTAAATAGCTCATTTTGCTGTAATGTATTGCGGGTTGTAACAAATTTTATGTTTTTCATATAATTCCAAATATTATAATGTTGAAAACCATATGATTGAAGCAAGTTGAACTTAATTATTCACAATAACATATTTTCTCTCTGTAAAGTTTGTTAGTTGATTTGTTATTGTTTTCAATTAGTTATTTCATTGTTACTGATAGTATCCATTAAAATGTTCGCAATAGGCATACAAATATACAGAATGAGTTTCAAGTATGGAATGCTCAAATTATCTATGAACGATGTTTATAGATTTTGATGAGCAAGGATCTTGTGTTTAATTTGAATAATCAATAATTTATATTCTACTGTAAGTATATTAGTAAAAAGTTCAATGAAACTGGTGCAGATTTATCCAAATCAAGGCACAGAATACCGACAGCAATTGAAGACAAATTTTCAAATGTTTCTTTCATGGTAGGTATGTCATGATTTGAGTTAAAGAACAATAATTCAAGAAAACATATTTTTAAGACTTTTCAAACCATTTTGCAAAATCCCTCAATACTTCTCATCTCGGTGGTAATTCTATTCTGAATTTTGGGAAGTATTGCTTCATAAACGATGTTTTTTAAGTAAGTCTAAAGTCTGCTCTTTGTCCGAATAGTGAATTCAATTACTGCATAAAATGGGGACCTCAGCTGGAGAGACTGTGCGTGATCATTCTCTCGTTTGATTATCAATAATCTGAACAAGTATGTGATCCTTTCCTAGCCGTTAAAAAATATTAGAAGAGGAAATGTATTGGTCCTGGTCTAGAAAGCCCGGAGAGGTGAGATATCTACAATATTTTGCCTATTGCGCCTCGAAGCGCATTTCACTCAAGTTTTTCATATTTTTCCTATACTAGTAATATCTTGTTGCACTTAGCCCAATCATCACAGTTGCTCACAATAGTCTCTGCAAATGGTTCATCTTGATGGATGTTCTTCTTCTCTCTGGAGTCTGACTCATTGTCACTTATAATGGTTTCTGTCATTGTTGTAGAGTTAGTCAAACTTGACCGCTAGCAACAATATCGACTCAGTGGCGGCAACTATACTGAAATGTTACCAAGAAAGCATAGCTTATGTGCGGTGTTCGTGAGCTCAGTTGTTAACCGTTTATTGTCGAATAAACATATTATTTGGTGGAGTTGCTAAAGCTAAATATAACTCCAATTAATATTTCAATATCGCATTCACCGATAAATCATAACGCAGCCCTTGCTGCTTGTTCGGTCGCGAAAATAAAACGATTCGTAGTCCCTGCTTTTGACGTAGTTAACATAAATAAAACGTGAAGCACACTTCAGCGTACTTTTATTGAATAAACAAATTCTCTGTGGAATTAAATTGGTTTGTTTTGTATTCAAACGGACATATTACATTTTTTTGTTGAACGAAATTGTATTTTAGGCCAGTCAGAATGGATATGTATGGTAATACGGATATTTGGGTTAATTGGATTAACTATATATTCTGTCGAGGCGCTCTAGTTTTTGACTTTGACAAATTGTGAGAAACGTCAAAAATGATTTTACTTTTAATTGCTATAATAATGAAACCAATTAATAATCTGTAATAACCTACCTATACCTACTTGAAAGTTTGTTAATAGTTATTGTTACCTTTTGAAAAAAACCATGCTGATTTTAATTGTAACATTTTGTGTATTAATATAGGTATATGATATTGAATACACTCTATTTGTTGAAATTACCACGCGGTCGTGGAAAAAATACTCTCCATTACCCGTGTGATTTTCGCACTCGGCTGATGCCTTGTACTACAATATTTCCCACTCGTGTGAAAAATGTCACTTTCCGCGATCGTAATGTAATATACTATTTCCTAACTAGTGCGGAAAGTGATACTCTTCTTTAGTTCCGGACTTCGGTTAAGTTATGTATATCTCCATATTCTAATATGATGTGCAAGACTGTTTTCTCCTCTTTCATACAAAACCGACAGGTATGTTCCTTCATATGTATGCATGTGTTTCCTCAGGGTATAGTGACCGGCGAGTAATTCCGTCTCCTCTTGTTTTGCCTCTGCTGAGGTTTAATACTTCGTTAGTCAGTGACTCAGGGTCTTAAACCAGTCTGCTCTGTTCTGCAGGTGACCCCAATACGTCTGATGTTTTGTTTAAAACCACAACCTCGCGATAAGATTTTTAATATTCCAAAAGCTGGTACATGACCAGTGAATTCGGTTTCAGAATCATGCTTTGCTGGAGTATCTGCAGTTTCATTGCCCACATAACTTATTCATGGGTAAGAAAGTTTAGCCAATTCTCAATTATTTTACACAGTATGTCGAGTACTGTGTGTCTGATTGAGTTCGCACTATACTATTAATTTTTGAAAAAAAAATTTATTCAGATATTTTTTTTTCAGTAGTATACGAGGTTTTTTAGAAAATATGAATTTGGCTCGAGACTGAAGTACGTTTATTTTTGACAATATTGAGAATTGTTAATAACAAACATTTACACGCTTGCTACGCAATCAGCTTTATTAGTAGATAGGTACTGTATTCAAATTTAGTTGATAATTATTGTTAATGTATGATTGTAGACATCAAAATTGTAGGAA
Source organism: Galerucella tenella (assembly GCA_910591685.1). Taxonomy (NCBI): domain Eukaryota; kingdom Metazoa; phylum Arthropoda; class Insecta; order Coleoptera; family Chrysomelidae; genus Galerucella; species Galerucella tenella. Next base: position 51,714 of record CAJUYH010001861.1, read on the forward strand.
ATCGTGTGCCCTGTAACGTGATTGCAGTAGACTACAAAACTTTGTTGTCAAATTTTATCAAGGTCCATTCATAGTAGATCACATCTTTGGTAAAATGTGAAATAAAATATTTTATTTTATGACATTCTAACGATATGATAGTCTACTACTACTTATCAATTGGCTCGAAGAAGCAATAATTGTCAACTTCACAGCTAGTAGTGGAAAAACAGTTTCCTATGAACTATGTTCATTAAATTTGGAAAATAATGTTGCATTTTTATTCTTTTCAATATTGGTACCTAGTCACCACCTGTTAAAAACTAATTAGAAAGGAGGAGGTGCATGGTGCCATGAAATTTTTGAAAGGAAAACAAAGGAACACACAATTTTCGTTATCGAATGAGCAGAAAATTAAATTACAATTATTTCCATCTACGCTCATGTAATCGATGAAGGTAGCTATGATAAACTATTAGGTATATGAATTGTATAAAATGTACCTAACACTAATTTCAATAGCCATCATACCATTGTGATGTGCATGTCAGTTAACACTCACTTGTGAATAAGGCTTAATTTGGAAAAAATTAACAACTATTCATTCCCAAACATTATGAACAATTTTCCTTGAATTATAGTTATAAATATTTTGTGCAGCACAGGCTGTTGTTATTCACGATAATATAAGGCCATGCACAGCACTATTGATTTAACTGTTTGTAACACGTATCCTAGGAAATATTTTATATCGAAGCAATATTCCCACGTGAAGTGGGTGAACATTGATTTTTTTTTTAATTCAATATGTCCGTGACTATTCCACCGTACATTTTTCATAAATTTCAAATATTAGTTTAATATAGATACGAGGGTCGTCTTTTATATTTTGCATTTGGAGCTACAAAGAAATCACAAATAACTTTTTTTCACTTTTCTTTACACTTTTCCGTACTCATTTTAATGTTGAAAGAGTTACTATTCCGCTGACGCGTCGCTCGGCCATCTGCAATAGCGTGCGGAAAAGTAACACTTTCCGCACTAGTTAGGTGAACTACTATTTTGTACTCATTGCTTTCAAATGCATATTTTACTTTTCCATAATTTTCTTCGAGCAGTTGGCAACAAAAGTGTCAAACATAGGTAATATTTTTGATCAATGCTCTCATAATTATCTCGGCTTTTTTAGGAAACTTTTTTTTAATTTCAGGATTTGTATCATCAGCTCTCAATTATTTTGATAAATTTAATTTTCCAAAGTTGTGCACAGTAGTCTGACAGTAGAAAAAGACGTAATACGGAAAGTGCATCTGCATCCTATTTTGTATAATGAAATACACGAAATACCTACACAAATATTTAGGACTGTAACGTATGTATAACTTACTGATTGGATGAGATTTATGAAGAATGTTATTGATATTAAAGGTTTCGTTACATCCCTATATTTCACTTTTTCGACTGATAAATATTATTGTAAAGAGAAATCAATTAATTCAAACAACACTACGTTTAGACATTGAAAAAAATGCAACACATTAACTACTAGAGATCCAAACGCTGTGAAGGTTTCACTTGGCGATCAGATCTAGTAGTAACAACAGCTCTTGGTGTTGTATCAGTTCCTGGTTGGGTATCTGCTTAACTAACAGACGAAGGTGAAGTGCAACTGGGGGAGTTCACAACGTTGTCTTTCAATGTGGTTTCCAATACCACAATTATCTCTATTTTCGTTAGATCAGTCTTCATTTTATTTAGTATTAGAGTATTTGTCCAAAGGATGGTGCCCCCATTGGTTTTCACTACCACTCAGCAGGAGTTGAATTTATCAACTGCTACCACTCCACCTCCTTTCCTTCCCCCTCCTTCCCCTAGAGCTTCTATTAGCGCAAGACTTTTGATTTCTCCTAAGAGTTCGCAACTTATGCCTCACTTCAGTGACTATCCTTTTTTCTTAGCAAAGACCGGGATCATCGGACTGGTCTACAGTCGAATGTATTTTGTGTTGCAATGTTAGTTCCAATGATTATGGCAGTGCTAGCGGATGAGTTTCTTTATTCTGGTTTTCGAGTCGCTTGAGATTTGCAAATTAATGGGGTTGGTGGCGGATCAGGAGCTTTGCTAAGTTTGAATGTTTGTAAAATAGCATACAGTTCACCAGTGTGAATGAAACAAGAAACAGACATTCAGTAAGATCCAACAGCTGCTTGCTTGCTTGGTAGGTGGAACTTTTCATCATTTTTTAACAGACCTGTATATAGAAAAAAAAATTTTCGACAGGTCACCAGTTACCTTTATCATCCTACTAATTAATCTGACAAGATGTTTTATACCGAAAGTGACATGTATGTCAAAATATTTCACATAAATATACCATACCATCTTGTTCCCCATCTATTTTAAAAGAAATCGTGCGAGTAGTTTAGTGTAAGCTCGTCGTATATGTTATATTTCTATTGCAGAATTTGTTATTTATTGATTTTATTCAATAATTATGGAAATATTCGACGTAGTAGGGGCTGAAGCAATTAATTTGATAAATTTATACTAAAATAACATTAGAGTGAGCTGCATAAAAGCATATTAATTTTGCCTTGATATGAACGGTAAATAATTATTTTGTTGCTGCTTAATTATTTTTTTAAACAGACGGCTAGCTAAAACTGTATCATAACCAAAAAACATTAAATATGAAAATGGTTTCTCTTTGAACATATTCAAACAATCAAGACAATCGCTAAATCCGCATATTTGACAAAATAAAAAAATCATCGGCTCGCCTGCTATGAAGTTTCATCCCGAAACAATGGAGTGGAGTAACAATACATTCAATTTACTGTAACTCCAAGCCATCCATTCGAAAACTAACCACTGAACTATAAAGATATAGGATGATTTAATACATCTGGACCGGTGTGGTTGGTTGAATCGTCTCTGCTATTGTCAGGATCGTGCAGAATTTTGATGAATTGCAAATTCATACAAAAAAAAGAACTTTCTCGAGACTTGAATCAATCATTGATCAGTTAATATTTTTAAACATGGATCCAATGCCATATCTGGTTCATTTCAATAATTCACCTTGTATGTATATTTTTTCACCCTGTATGAACCTTTTTTCACCCGTAAAACATTTCTCATTTTTTTGTGGAAAAATCGTGTCTAATTGTTTTAATCGGAACTATCGTATCAGAAAATTAAAATTTCAATTGGGATTAAAGTAACCGTCGCTTGGCGTCTGCTCTACGCACATATAAGTGCATATGAAGAACTTCATTTGTACCAAGTTTTAGCTCTAACAATTGAAAAATGATAAAAATAGGAATTTTCAGAAATATTACTAATTTTCAGGTTTTTACAAATTTCCCTGGTTCCTAAATTATCTGATTAACTCGATCGACCCCTCATTTTGTTCGTATTTTAATTATCTTAGATTTATCTGTGTACACCATTGAAATTGTTTCAGTACTTTTCACGTTACATGAAAAAAGAAGCTGAAAAAATGAGTTTTTGTTTTTGTTTTAAACGTTTACAACAAATTACTGAAAAACATTCGCGTGTAATGTTCGTAATACTTTTTATCTGATGTCATCATCTGTTTCCTAGTAGGTACTATTTTTGTTGAGAATTACTACAGTTGCATGCTCTATTGCTTGGACCATAGGTGTAAATGAGTCTTGAGCCACCCTTGTAACTTTTTGGATGGGTTGATAGACTTTATGCGGTTATTGACAGTTTCTTTAAAGGAGCCGTCCCTTCGCCGGTACCACCTCAGCCTCCTGGGCTTGTTTTGGATCCTCCCAATTTTCTGACTACAGCCAATCCGTTCCCTGTATTAGCTCATGCAGGTTCTTTGCTGGTTGGTTGTAGAAGTCTTCTGGAGTCATTTGTGGTCTACCATACAGTTTCTGCCTCCTGTGGTCCAGCGTCTTACATTTGCATAGTATATGCAGAGCTGTTTTGGTGTCCCATTTGCATCTTCAGCATGTAAGGTTTCCTATACAGCGCTATTTTGTTCACGTGCTCCTTTGTGGGAAAGTGCCCTGTAAGTAGGTAGCTCCGTTATGGTGCGTAGTTTGTTTCTGCTCATTGATAGAGTTCTTTTGCTACTTTCTGATGGTTATTTTATGAAACTCTTCACATGTGTTTGCCTGGGCGTATTTTTCCAGTGTTTATTGTATTGTTCTTTCACCCACCCTTTTAACCATGACCTAGTTGAGCATCTGGGAATGTCCACAGATGGTTCGGGTCCGTTCATTAGGGTTGACGATCCTGTTCTTGCGAGTTCGTCAGCTTTTTCATTGCGAGCGATTCCTTTGTGACCTGGCATCCACTCCAGTGTTACACTATTCCGAGTCGCCAGTCTTGTAAGTTCTTCGTCGCATTCCCATACCAGCCGAGATGTTACCTTAGAGTTCTGAAGTGCTTTAAGGGTAGCTTGACTGTCACTGTAGATCCTGATCTGCACATTGTTATAGGCTCTCATGTGGTTTGCTCTTGCACATGCAAGTATTGCATATACCTCTGATTGCAATACCGAGGCGTATTCTCCAAGCGAGACAATTCCTTCATATTTGCTCGACTTGCTGTATATGCCCGCTCCGGTGCCGAGCTCATTATTTGATCCGTCTGTGTACCAGATCGGTTCATTCGCTCTAACGAGTGGTGGTGCGTTCTCCTCCTCAAGCTCCATTCGATCTTTGATGACAATCTCGAAGTTCTTGCGAAATATGGTGGTCATGTGGTCTGTTGGCATTTTAAATATTGATTTAATCACTTCTTATTTCACGAAGCGAGTTTGTGATAATATCTGTGATCCTGAAATGACTATGAGTGTTGGTTCCTGGTTCCATCGTGCAAATTCCTATTGCATTCTGAAAGCATCCATATGTGGTTCCGTCGTAACATGCAGAGCAAAAGGTGGAAGATTAAAATTGTTTTCCATTGCCCCAGTCGGGCTGCTTCATCGCACCCGTTCTGCTCAGACAGCACACCATAAAGATCTATTTTTTTTTAATATAATTTCAACAATCAACTCTACAACTTTTTGGCCGATTTTCATTCAATTTCAATCAGAGCCTGAGCGCTTATTTCGTGAAACCTCGTTGGCTGAAAATTACATTGCGGCTCAAAAAAGCATGGACTAAATTTAAGTGAAAAAATATAGTAAATTAGATAGCATTCAAAAATGATACTCAACACATTTTCATATATAACATCCGCCATTCCACACACATGAGTTTCTATTATCAGCCTAAAATATACATCATTTTGTGTCGACCGTATCTACAAAATGCGTGAAAAAAATGAAATGAACTTTATAGGGATATAAAAAGAATGCAGAAATATTATGCTGATAACAGTTATCAGCATTAGTTGAAAAAGAGGGAATGTTGGAGTGTTAAAAGACATTTGTTCCCACCAATATGGTTTCATTTCATTCAGGTGCAGGCAGTGTAAATGATTATTATCTATGTTGGCGTGACATTCCCTAAGACCTGAAAGCACCTAGAAGATCTATTGTGCCTCTTCACTTCTACTTGGTTCCTGAGAAAAGTCTTGTAATCGTCCCTCTTCTATCCAGTAGTTTTCTAGGTGTTCCCAAGGATTTTGAACTGCTATGCATTCCGCAAGTATGTGGATGCGACAGAGTATCGCCAGTACCCTTATTAAAACTCAGAGTGCAGTTTTACTCCGAATATGGCATTCAGTTGTTCTCAACAGGTTGTAGTCACCATAAAGTATATTTGATTGTCCAAGCTCTACTAGATCTTTCCAATGGCCAGATCTTCTCCTCTTTCCAGCACTGCCTATTTCTTCCAATATTACATTGGAGCTGATACCTCAAAAAGGTCTTTTTGCTAGGTCATCTGCTATTTTATTGCCTTTTATTTCAGTGTGTCCTGGAATCCATAGTAAAGGTTATTATATTGTTTTCTTCTAGTTCACTGAGTTTTCCTATGCATTCCCATACATTTTTAAAACTCAGTGCTTCAATAGCTGGAATGATGATCTTTTGCCTTCAATATCTTTTATTAATATTGAAATATGTTTCCCAAGCTTTCAAAGTGTTTGGTTCCTGGCCCGTGAACTCCTATCCCAGTTCCTTGTATTGCTTTAGAGCCATAGAATTACCATCCATTTCCAACGTAAAGACTAGCCTTGAGACTTAATTAATCGGTCAAGTTTGAACTAATGGTAACCACAGCTTGGACAAGTGGATCTTAATGGATTAATGGCAAGTTAACTATATGATTACTTATTTTTTCTCTTATTTTTTGGGAATCAAACCACAATAATGTTAATTATTTTTTTATTTCGACGTTTCGGTAGCGTTCCAGCTTATTATTATTATTAGTTAATCTTGACAAAGGTAGCTGGAACGCTACCGATACGTCGAAATTAAAAAATAATTAACATTATTGTGGTTTGATGCCCAAAAAATGAGAGAGCAAATAATAAATAATGCCACAAGGAACTTACAGAAGATATAATATGATTACTTGTACCACTCTTCTTGACCACTGAACAGTATAAAGACCTTTGAAGGAGTCAAATCTGGTGAATTATGTCAGAAATAAAAAATTGATTTTGCAAGGTCCTTCTCATTGTCAACAATACCGAAATGTCCAGGTTTCCAGACCAGAGACAACTCTAAGAAAAGTCCACAAAGCATATCTGTCGACTGTTGAAAGAGAACTGGAGGAAGAGATAGAAGATGAGGAATAATGGGAAAAGAGGAAAAGTAACAATTTTGCAGACTACAGAATCTTTCATCCAATAAATCCAGAAGTGTCAACTTTTTTTTGTTCATGGGTTAGATCTTTGTTGACGTTTATATCGAATGATGCAGCACTGTTATTCTTTGTTGCTAACGGGATTGTCTCTTGCTCTTAATAGTGTCTCACCGTTCTTCAAACGCATTAAACAAACTTTTTTCAATTAAACTGTATTTGAATTTTTTTACAAACTGAAAATATTTATCGTCGTTGTGATCGGTCGACCGACTCACCGAAGTACTGTATAATGTAAATGCTTGAATAAATTACTCATGTTGCATTTGTTCAAATCTTTCAATTAATACTATGAAATATGCTCAGTACGAAGAGATAACTAGATCTAGTTTTATTATTCGCCTCAAGTAATTTGTGAAGTTACTCCTGTCATCTCTCCCTTCATGTTCACTAATTAGGGTATAGGTCAAACCTTATCTGCTCTTCCTATCGCTACCTTCTAATAATAAATGAACTTTGAGTAAAGCCATGAACCCACTAATAAGTTTTCTAAAAACGATCAAACACATCAATTTATCTTTCATGGAAGGTGGAAATATCAGCCATCCCTTCCTCCTGATAGTTTAAGATTTTTATTCGTTTACACAAACAATGCGTGGACCACTTGGGTAATTGGCAGTTTAAGTAGTACATATAATACATATTTACAGCAAAAATGATTCTGGAAATTCAAAAGCTTAAATCGTGTTACAAATGGTTTCCAAACAATTTTCGAGAAGGACACACTAATTGATAGTCGAAAACTATCAAAACATGATGTGAAAGCAGTAGGCGAGATTTGTGATCGAATCCCTTAAAAATATCATGGTTAATGATAATCCGTTGCCTCCACCGGTTTTTATGCTGTGCTAATTGCACAATAACAGTTTTTAGCCAAAACAACCAAAAATGGGCATATTTTTCGACATATTTTCGAATTTTACTCGAAAAGTATTGAATTTATCGTGCATATGTATGGGAACAAAGTTATGAAGCGTAAAATTTGCTATAAAATTCCGTGGTTCAAAATGTAAAAATTCCCATCCCTGCAGCCACAGCGGATGAGTAAGTAAAAGAAAATTGAAAAAACAGCTGTTTTTCAGACGCAAAATACTAATGCGATTTATGAAGCGATGTAAATCATTATTTGTCTCATAATACGTTATTTATTCACGAACTGAATACAACAAACGCGGTTTCTATATCTTATTTAGTTGCTGAGTAATCCAATTGCTGATAAACATTAGGTAAAATAAATAGACCTTGTTAGAATGAAGACAAATGTCACAAAAATTTGTTTGAACTTACAATAATGTCTTAACACATGCTAGAAGATTACAGCTATCTGTACGGTTTTTCATTTTAATTGAAATCTGGAAAAACCTTCTTAAAGGGCTTGGAAAAACACAGCTTTTGGCGTTTTGAACGTTATTTAATCCCAACCTTGATCAACGATTCTAGGAAAAGGAAAAAAATATAACGAGAAAAAATAAATACTGTCATGCAGGACCTTCTGCATACTTCCTAGATATTTTTCAACACACCTACCTTTCATAACTTATCAACAATTAAATCAATTAGAAGAGAGAATGTGCGCGGAGGAGGCTCTCATCGCCGTAGTGATTCCGGGGGGAGAGCATGGCTGAGTATAGCTACGTGGCTAGAGGTTGAATCGTACCTGCATGTCGGTATTTTCTTTTTCGTTACCATCCAGGTAATTCTGGAGAAATCATCTGGTTCACCAATGGTACCGAAACAAACCATGGCCCTGAAGCTGGCATAAACGGATTAGCAATCCAAAGGTCTAGACTGGTGGAAAACTGTGAAGGTTGGCAAAAGACAACATAGTGTCTCAAGTTTGGGTGTCATCACATGGGGGGATAGCATGGCAGAACAGTTAGCTGAAACCGGTTCTAAAGAAGACTTTATAGGTCCGGAACCGTTTTGGATTGGATTGCAAAAAAGGGAGATGAAATTTAAAAATACTCGAGCGGAAGCACTACTAATACTCGAGATCCCCCCCAATTAAACTTGTGGCCTATATAGAAGTCACGAAGCTTGTGGACTGGAAGTAGATCACATGAGATGTTGAACACATTCCAAACGGATTACTGAATGACGTCTTCACATATCATGTGATAGTGAATTGCATAGACACATCACAATAAACGGAATTTGCATTTTATTGAATAATAGGTGAATGTTGAAATAAATATGGTTCAATTTAATCATACGATTATGTAAATATATTTGTAAGCACGTAAACTGTAACCGAATAACGTAATTATCAACTGAAACGGCGATAAAAATGCATGAAAATGCACACGATCCGGAGAGCTCTTACTGAAGTGTCTACTGATAATCAGTTAATTGGAGCCATTAACTTAAAAAGGTAATTATGTAAGGTTTATTAAATTATTGCTTATGCCTTTTCTATTTTCCGTTTCCGCACATAAAAATTATAATGTGCCTTTACGAACTCTTGATTAAATTTTTGTTTTCCGTTTTCTTTCCAATAATTGCTTTTTAAATTACCTACTGGAGTCGTTTAATTTTTATTTGTGGAAACGGCGTGTTGGGAGAATTGAACTAGATGAAATCTAATTTATCCAAAATTTTGTTAACTAACAAGTTTTTTAGTGTTTCGTGATTATATAAATGAATAGTTATCGGACCAAATAGTTTTTGTATTATTTTGAGTGCTTGTACCAGCACTAGCGATTAGCAGTAGAAGATAATAATCGAAAGAGAGTGATGAGAAATGCAGATTTCTATAAGGACTATTGGAATGATAATAATGATGATAATCCACAAAGAGTTCATAAATTCAACGGTTAACTCAGGAAGTACCTACATGAAAACAATTCACTTCCCAGTTTAACTAGAAATATTGCTAAAACCACCCAAAATAGGTTCCTAAATCATGAGACACAGGTTATGGCCTTCTATTGGCCTTCCAGCAGTCCCGAAACCATGTGAATTTACTGTTTGAATCACTACTTTGTGGAGCCTACGAACCTACTCATATTACTTTACTAATGAAACTAACTGATATGTCAGTATTGAAATAATTATCGATACGTTTTTAATAACTTTTATAAATTTGTTTTATTTGTGAAGTGGAACCATGTGACATATCAAATGGAGCAGAAATTGAAGAATAATCCACAAATAACGATGATTTGAGGTTTGATGGTGTATGATTCAGTAGCGTAGCGCCAAAAGATTACTAGGATCTCGTTAATTTTATACGTGAAAGAATTTTGTCAATAATTATAACAAAAGGTGATGTTACGTCATATAAAATTGTTAATGTGTTTTTAACATTGTAAAAAGTTATTATAAGGGCGCGTTGAATAAAATATGATTGAAATAATAACCTTCTTGGTGTGCGTCATCGATTGTTAATGGCGGCATGTCTGTGATTAATCCTAAATGAAAATATCAAAATTTGATTGGTTGATGTTTAAAATACGCGCAAGCGCGACCTATCAATAATCGGGAGAAATTACCCATTTAAAATAGAATGCAAACATACCTTTCATAGCGGCAATTTGTCTGACGTCTTTTTCTACTGTCCCACTGATAGTTCTCGTCAGGTCTGTACTTTGTTGTTTACGGTAAATGATTATTTTACGAAAAGTGAATATTGATCTTATTGTTATATTTATTTGAATAATATAAAAATATGCCTATATACACGGAAAAATATCAGCATTTTGAAAGTTCTCAAGTAGGTATCTTCAGTTAGAAAAAGGAGCTGGTAATTATTAATTCCATAGTCATTTCGAATTTGGCTGAATACGATCCTGATGATTTTATTTATCAAATTCAAGGTTAGCCATATGTCAAAATAGCATCATAAATTCATCAATATGTCATAGTTATCATTAAGCCGTGTGTTAGTATCCTCAATAAGCCCAGGAGGCTGAGGTGGTACCGGCGAAGGGACGGCTCCTTTGAAAAAAAAGCCGTGTGTTTGTTAAATTGAACATGGGTAGAAAATTCATATTCCTGAACTGCGCGCCATGATAGTGGCGAAAGTAAAGCAGATCTGGACATCCTACAAAGTCTGTAAATAAATTGCAGGCTTTTTTCGTGCACCTTTGCTATATTTTTTTCCAAAGCCATACCACAATCCGATCCCAAAATATATCCGATTAGCCCACCCTGTCCTCTATATATAGTAGTTCTAATAGTTGTACTATTGTCTCTCTAAAGTATAACCGTCTGGGTCATGAAGTAAGTTCTTACAGAAGCAGACTCTCTGAGTAGGTGTTTCATCCCTCAGCTCACAGTTCCTCCAACATTGTCAAGTATTAAAAAATTATAAATTAGAGCGTCTCAGGAGATAGTACGAAAAACTTGGGAGGTGATAGGAGAACAAAAAAAATGATCGTACGTCAATTGAAATTGGTTTCTTACTCCTTTCGTTAACAAACTGTAGACGTCGGAAATTGTGAAGTGAGAATTAAATCAAAAACAGATTTGATATACCTTCGTGAACCCAGGTATGTAGTCCAGACAATGAGCAGCTGAAGTCGAAATGTTTTGCCAAACCGGGCAGGGGAACTTCTATGACGTATTTTGGGTAGGCCTTTAATATTCTTACTATTTGTTAAAAGACTTCGCAATCCTACATAATGCACCTCACTGTGATTTTCTGTTTCTTGTATAAGCTAATCACAAATTGAACAATTCGTTTCAGTCATACATTCCAAATAACCTATGAAATAATGTACCATTTATTGAAACGTTCTCACTAACAATGTTTCCATATAGATTCCAGTACATGTCTATAAACGGTTTTAAGGCCCAGTTGTACAGTCTCGGTTCAAGCAGAGCTCAAGGTTGAACTTGGTTCAAATTTCAGAGTTCAGTTGTACAAAGCTAGTTCAAGGTAAAGCTTGGTTCACTGGATGCCGCTTTATCAAGTTCAACTAAGCGGTCGAATTTGGGCGCTTAAACCTAGTTCTATTATAACATAACCTAAATTTTAGTATTATTTTGTCCTAATCGTTGTGATATCAGTATTCAACTATTGTATGTGTGTGTCAAATGAAAATAATGGCTCACCAACTACCTGAAAATCTTGTGGAACTAACAGATGATGAAGACTTTGTCGAAGCAGTAAATAGTTATTTTCCTAACTAGTGTGGAAAGTGATACTTTCCCGCACGCGACTGCAGTTGACCCGAACGACGCGAAGCGGAGTTCGGGCAAGCGGTCAAGGGCGGGAAAGACACTTTACGCGTGAGTTAGGAACATTATTTTTTCTACGACCATATATACAAAAAAGTATAGCAACCCATTTTTCAATATGTATTTTATTTCAACATACATATACAAAACTTTAACCAAAAACTATTATTATTATTATTATAAATTATATTAGAAACCCAATTTGTTGCATTCTGTAAATTACTTAAAATTGCCGGTCCATTGGAGTTATTTGGTGTTAACTGGTAAGTAGATGAAGTTGATGAGAATGGCATCGATTGCAGGTCACATAAAGATGACGATGAAGGTGACGGCAACGGTTTTTGAGTCATTTGTTGATGGAAGAATTTTATTTGATATATTTTTCTTATATCAAACCCGGGTGGTTTGATAGTTGCTTTATGACACTACTTTAAAGAATGTACAGGGTTATATCAAAATATCTTCATTAGGTATTTTTTATTTTCAAAAAATTTAAAATGCAACAAAAAGCTAGAAAAGATGTAGATTTTATTTGATGGACTATTTATTCACCTGTTGTAACAGTACCTAGTTATAACTTCCGAAGTAAAAAACTATCTAATAAGGTCAAAATTTGCATAATTTTACTTTCCCGCACTAGTGCGGGAAAGTGACACTTTCAAAACTAAAATGCGTGCGGGAAAGTGGGTTAAAACACACGGTCGTAGAAAAAGTATTAATAAACGCTAGAAGACGTCGAAAGAAATATAGAAATAGAATGGATCATTTTCAAGAATGAAATGATGAAGAATTTGTGCAAAGATTTCGGCTTTCCAAGCAGGGTGTTCGCTTTGT